>JAHWFO010036887.1:2792079-2816217 GCA_023313115.1 Rhysida immarginata
CCCCCCCGTGATTTTCTTCGTATATGAAGGGCTTGGCTCTAGATGCCCTCTGCCACATTTTCATAAATATTACGATAATCCAACTGATATAGCTCCTTGTATCCTTTGTGTAATGGTACAATACAGGGTGTCCCACAACAGGTATAAAAAACTCCGTGAGCGTATTTTACATAAAAACTGAGACGAAAATGCCGAATACAATTTTTGTTTTAGAGCGTTCGTTTTTGAGTTATGGGTCTTTAAAGATAGCAAATTCACCCTAATTTCGCATACAATTCGTTTTTAAATTGACTTAAATAGTGTCAATTGTTGCCGATTATTGTTGTTTTAATTGTTATGCTGCAAATCCTTACTTAGAAAAAATGGAATTAAGTAAAGAAGATTATTTTGAAATATTTTGAAGTTTTGTACGGCGAGTGCAATAGAAGTGCAAATGCTACAGCTCGTGTTTGGGCAGAGCGGTTCCCTATTCGCCCGCTAATTTCAATAAATATTGTACTACATTTAATTCAACGCGTACGTACAGAAGGGGTGACAATGCGGTGGACGGCCAAGACACATTAATGTTCGAAATGAAGAACTTATTGAGCGTCGCATCGAAGAAGACCCAACTTTAAGTGTACGCAAATTGGGAGCCGAACTCAACATTTCCAAATCAAGTGTTCTTCGACAACTCAAGAAAATTAATTTATATCCGTACCGCTACGCGAAAGTTCAAAATTTACAACTTACGGATTATGAACAACGACGTTTGTTTTGTACATGGCTTCTAAATAAGCAAGCAGAGGACGGAAACTTGGAAACTTTGTGCACATTTTATTTTCGGATGAATGTCACTTCACCAATGAAGGTTGCTTCAACCAACCTAAGGGGCCATCCATAACTTACGTCACACGCTAAGGGGGAGGGAGGGGGTCAACAAAGTGTGACATCGTGTGACAAGGGGGAAGACGAGTCATAAGCTTCGTGACGTCACATGTATAAATCTAAAATATTAAAACTCTAAACCTGAACCCTAATGAAAAATTTTAAAATATTACCAACTCTATCAATATAATAAGGCTTAAATTTGTTTATGTCACTTTTTGACATGTGGCGGCCGTGTGAGTTCACGCTCACTGTACCTTTAGGTCAGCACATCGGCCGCCTTTGGCACGTGCCAGGGAACTTTGTTTGATAAAGGATGATGATGCTATATGGTTGGATGAAGACGATGTTGGCATATCGAATATTCCTAATATTATCCAAATTGAGAATGAAATGACTGCTATGCTAGTCATAAATAATAGAAGGAATGGGTTGAAAGCCCTTGGACACAAGATGATTAAATTTTGATCTTTCATTTGATTGGTTATGTTTTGTAAATTTTCTGAAATGTTTGATTTATTGTTGATTTTTATGAAAAAAGATTTTAAATAGAAATATATAAATAATTTTGAAAGTGCCATTTTAATTTAATAATTCTAAATTTAAAATTGGAAAATATGTGACGTCTCACAAAGGCGGGGGGGGGGGGGGTCACACAAAACTGACCACCTGTCACAGGGGGGGGGGGCAACAATCTTGTTAATCGTGCTCGTCTTTGTCTTGATGATGATGATGGCCACTTTGAGCATTTAATGCAAATTAAGATTCCATAGATTGTTATTAATAATTATGTTTACCTTTTATTTATTATGAGAAATCAATGTTTATTAATTTATAATTCCTTTACGTTTACCAGTTGTAAAATACTATGATTTGAGGTTAAGTTTCACAAATTGCTGTAGATTTTTATTTAGACTAGTCATGACTTTGGGCAACACTGTCATAACACTGACAATCAATTCAGAGCCTGTGTCCCATGTGTTTACACTATTATTAACGAATTGTATGTGAAATTAGGGTAAATTTGCTATCTTTGAAAACCCATAACTCAAAAACAAACGATCTAAAACAAAAATTGTATTTGGCATTTTCGTCTCCGTTTTTTATGTAGAATATGCTCACGAAGTTTTTTATACCTGTTGTGGGACACCCTGTATTTGTACATGAAATATAACGATAATATGAAAAGATCCTTTCTTTATTTCACGGCTTAGAGCACCTTTGAATTCTTTTTCTTGTTGTATCTCAAAACAATCTTAATCTGGCTTAGCATTATCTGGACTCAACCCTTCATGTACAGGTTGTTTCTGGGAACCCATAACGAAACTTCTCAGGGAGATAGATATTATACAAATGAATACTTTTCGTCAGTAAACCTATAGTTGAAAATGATTCCACGGTCAGCTACGTCACAGATTTTAAGGGGAAATTCAATTACCATAAAACCTTGAATACAGGCCCGGGCATCTATTTGTCTCAATGGTCTGGACCTCCCCCCCTTCCCGGCGATTAATCGAGACCCGACGTTAAGAGCTATTCCCAATAACAGGGTGTCTAGCAAAACGATTTCGTAAAATTCCCTGACTTTTCTCGGGGTATCACGTAATTTTTGCTGACCACCAGCACCAAAAAAATCTATTTTTATAGAATATTATTGACATTTTTCAAAATTTTCATATGAGAAGTTTGTAATGAGACCCTACGAACGAGAACTTCTTTATATGCAGAAACAGCAAGGGTAAGGCAGCATGGGATTGGCCGAAATTAGAATGGGTTAAATGAAGCAGCCAGTGAGAACGCATATACATGAAAAGACGTTTGATAATCTGAAAGCGAGGAAAAACGTCGGAATTTATAGCGATGACCCGAAAAAGGCCCGGCGTTTAATCTATTTTTAACACCCCACCCGGCGTGTATTTGAATACCCGGCTTGTATTCAAGATTTTACAGTATGTAAATTATGAAATGAACTATTATTTGCACAGTTGTTTGTAGACACTTCAGTCTAAGTAAAGATAGCAGCAGTTCATGCCAACCATTGCAAGCATGCAGAACTACTATAATGATGAATTGGCCAAAATTTATCTGATGTGTGGAGTTGCTAACAGGAATGGGAGATATACAGCTAGACTTTATTGTGAGAGATACCCCAACAAGCGAGACATGTTCTTCCAACATGACGAGGTGCCTCTCCATTTCACCCGTGAGGTACGTGATTACCAGAATGCCAGATCTCCAAACAGATGGATTGGTTGTGCAGATTTCCACCTAGGTCATCCGTTCTCATGTGCAAGGACTTCCTATGGGGGCGTGAAGACTGTGGTGTATTAAACCTCAGTTGAGTAACAGGAAGGGCTTGTGGGATGCATGGCAGCTGCTGCAGTGGAAGTTCGAGAGATGCCCAGAATCTTTGAACGCATGAATTTTTATATGTTTATACAATGTGAGGCCTGCATTGAGAGTGGTAGTCATCATTTTAAACACATTTTCTAACCTAAGATTCTCTGATGTTAAAGCTACCTGTGATAAATAAAAATCGTGAAACAGATACCATGTTTATTCATTTGTGATAGTCGATGTTCCCATATAACAAAAGTGCCATAGTTGGCTGCAGAGTCGCTTTCAACTATGGATTTATTGACAAAAAGTGTTCACTCTCTCTGTCTTCATGAAATTTGGGCAGGGAGTTGTATATTTCTTTCTCCAAAATCCAGAATTTTTATGTTTTGGTGTTTTTGCTAGATATTGCAATAAAAATTTCTTACCAAACCAGCTATGTTTTAAGGTTGATGTTCTATGCAAAATGAGATTTCTTTCAGAAACATATTTTATAGCTCTACATGCTTTCTATTTTCCTATGATTTAAGTGGAGAATTAGGTTTTGGAAATCAGTTCACACAAATCTGTAATTGATTAATAGAACTATAAATCATAAGATCTTCAGTAGGTTTTGTTATATGCCAACGTCAGCTGCTCAAATTAATGATGAAAAATAGGAAAGAAAATTTTGCAGCCTGGATTCGAACCAGGAACCTTTGGCTCAGACCACCAACGTGCCAACCAATTGCGCCACTGCAGCCATGAAAGCTAATCGTTATATACATGACCTTAGGGCTTGGTTGGAGCAGTTACCTAGTCTGCATGCCGGGACTGTCTTTCCGAAGGTGTAAAATTCATTAAAGAATAAATCATAAGATCTTCAGTGAGAGTTTTATTATACGCCAACCTCAGCTGTTCAAATTAATGATGAAAAATAGGAAAGAAAATTCAGCAACCTGGATTCGAATCAAAGTTGTGGGTGTGGGGATGATATTCTTTGGGAAGATAACAATGAAACGGAATTTGCAACAGGTAGTGAAGATGAGCTTGGTAGTTCAAATGAAGAATGATGTTAATAAATAATATAAATAATGCAAATAATTAATTTAATGCAAATAATATTACATGTATATAATAAAGTTATGAAAATCTTTTTCCAAAAAAAGCTCCCCCCCCCCCCCCCTTATAAAAACTTTTTTTTTCAAAAATGTCTTCCACAATTTAAGGGTCATGTTATATTTGGGTAAATACAGCAATTGTCTCTTGTAGAAATTGTTTTAGATAATTTCTTAGTATATTAAAGTTTTTTTTCAAAATCATTGTTTCTTAATTATTGAAATCATTAAAGTTTCATTACAGAGATAGTAGTAAGGAGATTGTTTTATTTTGTTGTCCTTGAACATTTCTTAAGTGCAAAGACAAAAGTCCCCCTTCCCATTTAGTCAGGAAAACTTGTGGAATATTTTTGCATTAAGTTAGTAACCAAAAAGATGAATCCTCTAATCCACAAGGAGAATTGAAATACCAGATAGGATACGTATTTTGGCCACCAGGTAGCCATCTTCACTGGTGAGAGCCAAAAGTCGAAATACATATCCGATATATGGATTAGGTTTCAGCATTTTTGGTTGTTCCATTCCACAGATTTTGCTTAAATTTTGTTAAATTAGTAGGCATCCTGGTTGAACTTTATCTTGTAATCTCAGCAAAATTACTTCATGAAGATAATTTTAAAAATTTGTCTGGGTTTCATATATTTAAAATAAAACAAAAACTATAGAAACTTTTTAATAAAATATACAAAATATGAAACAGATTATGCATGTGGGTTCTTGTAATTTTGTGTTTTCTCTAACGTTGCAAGAGCTAAGACAGTTTGCATAAGTAAAACGGGCATTATTTTATTTTTTTCCCCCCCTCCCTCCTTATCAATTAAAATAACTTCTTTCTCAGTAAATACGGCTTATGAATGGATGTTAAACCTAAGAATATTTTGCCTTTTTTTTTTTTTTTTTTTTTTATTTTTATTTTTATTTTTTTTTTATGCTTAAAGTTTGATTTTTATTTTTCCTTCTGCTTCTACTTATTGCACCACTAATATTCTTTATTGCAGCTTCCTTCTGACTGAGAACAAAGAAAAAAACTTGTTAAAATTTGGTTATTAATGAAAAATAAAATTGCACTACCTCTTCTCTCTTCCCACTCCTTATTATATTTTGTTTATGATTATTAAAAAAAAAAATTATGTTCTTCCAAAATAGAAGAAATGTTATGCCCCTGTCAGTGCTGATTTAGCGTGTATGTATTGAACATTTTATTGGTGAAACGCAGTAGCTATCAAACGGTGATTCGATTGAAATTTAAATAACATTCATCCAGTAAAAGTCAACAATTTGCTCGTTTTTTAACGTCAGTAAGAGACTTGTAATTTACAAAGCATATCTGTGCTACTTCATTGATAAACTGAAAGCACAGTGAGTGAAAATAGTAGCCATACAAAAAGTTTAAAATTGTGCATCTTACATTTTGTTTCAGCATTTGCTGTGTCTTGTTTGATTGTTGCTGAGCTATTGATCTTACAAACCTGACAATGATGATATTATTTTGCATCAGAAATCATAACCATGGTAGTCAAAACCTTACAAAATTTTTTGATATGTGAAAAAATTATAAACTAAAATCCCAAAATTTAGGGTTGAGCTGTGGTTCCTCAACTCACAACATCTATACACCAATGTTCTGCTTTATAACTACAAATGGAATAATAATAATAATAAAAGAAAAATAGGTTCAGGAATAGCAAAACGGTAGAGTTTTAATGTAGCCAACATGTTTTGAAATAACTTCATCATCGGGGCAAAAGACATCTACAAGATAAGCGAGCTAGGGCTCCCAAATTTATGGTCTACGTCCGCCAATCAGAACGAAGGTGGTAAAGATAAAAACCAAAAAAAAAATAAATAAATAAAAACTGATAGGCAGGCAAAGAGCCAAATTGCAGCAAGTGAAATACATGATTATAATAATAACAAATAACAAATGCCTTTAAGGAAAAAGGAAAAAAGAGAAACCATTCTTGATTGGATGCTTTAAGGTCTCTTCTGTGTCGCTGACTAATGATGTTGTTGACAGCATCCAGGACTGGGTTCCTCTCGAAACTGGTTTGGTTGTTTAGAATCCTGTTTGGGAAGTCCTTTGTAAATCTTCTGATTATCAAGGCTTCATGGGTTAGGACTCTCCTTTGGTCGGCTTCCACCTTGACTATTGACATTCTTTCTTCGATGGTCCCAAATTGGTGTCTTTGCTTAATGAGGTGGTCAGCGAAAGCCGACTTACCATCATTGTTCAGCCACGATCTCTTGTGCTTGCTGAACCTCTCCTTGAACAACCCCTTTGGGAGCCCTGGCTTGCTTACCTTGTAGATCCCTTTTGCCCCAATAATGAAGTTATTTTGAAATGCTATTGGCTCCATTAAAACTCAACCGTTTTGCTATTCCTGGACCTATTTATTTTCTGATATTCACAGCAATCCTGACCATCATGCAACTCTTAGATATAAACAGAATAATGTTTTTTATAGTACTGTTTTTGTTTCTCTTTCTTTTATCAAACCAGGTTGTAAAGCCTCAAGTATTAAATGATTTAATGGAAAAATACTGAATATTGAAAGCTAGGTTTGCCATGTAAATCTTGGACGGATCAAATATCAGACTATTGCAAAAGTACATACAGGATGTTTACGAGCTCTGTGTACAAACCTTATTTTGAATATTATTTGCCAATCATCTGGGGTCGCAAATGAATCTTTGATACATAAAAAAATTGTCAAACCTCATACATACAACAGCTGTCTGAAATTTTCTCATAATATTCTCTCTCTCGTTAATGTATTTCCAGAAAACAGAGAAATTAGAAAACTTGATACTGATGGTTAAATTAACTGTTTTACATTTGTGTACATCCTGTACACTAATGAGAGAGACAATATTATGAGGAAGTTTTAGACAGCCGTTGTATATATTATGTTTGACAATATTTTTTTTATGTATCAAGGATTCATTTGTGACCCCCAGTTTATTGGCAAAATTTATTCAAAATAAGATCCTCTACCACCCCTAAAAGTTTGTACATAGAGTTTCTAAACAGCCTGTATAGGAACAGAAAATCAACTTTTATATATACAAAGGAACAAAATCTAATTTGCTGTTTGTATCTAAATTAAAATCTCAGTTGTTATGTAGAAGATGTAATATATCCTGAAGAAAGATTTTGAAAACATTTCTTGTGTTTTGAAAGTGAAGAACAGGGTCATATTTTTTTATTTTTTTTTTATTTTGTTTGTAATTTTATTTTGTTTTTATTTTTTGTATTACCATTTTATTTATTTTAGTGAAACCCAGAGTAATAAAAGTGGAGAAAAAAGAAGCTCCATCTCGAATTCATGCTGAGCCTCAAATAATTAACAGTCATGGTTAGTAAAAAGAGAAACTATAGAAACAACATTGGAATTAATTTGATTTATCTTATAGCTTGTGCAAATGGCCGGATTAATGCAGCCCTAATCCGTATTCAAAGGGTGTATTAGTCTAGAATTGCTGACTACTAATTTTTACTACCATAATCATTGGAGAAAAAAAGAGTTTTTTTTAAGTGCTTCTGTTTAGGATCTGTTGTATTTAATAGACTTTGAAATGTATATGCTTATGTATGTATAATGATTTTCTTTGCTTGTTGATTATCCCCTTCTTTCAGTTAATTTATTGCTCTGTTGTGTTCTTTGTTGATAACACTCAAATTTGAAATTGCATATAATGGGATTTTGCAGTTGAAAAATTGTAATTAGAAAATAATAAAAATGACACTTATCAGAAATCGAATAGATATACAAGATATGCACCATAAAGCGCCATTTTATAAATTTTGGATAACAAGACTATTTATTATCTATTAAATTAAATATCATTATACCCTGTCCAACGAATGTTTATGTTGAATGGGATGTGTCCAATTAAATTCAAATTTCAGTTGTTAGACATTGTCAATTTTACTTTGCAACAATGCCTGACAGTCAAACTGTCCTGTCAAACTTTCATTGGACAGAGTACAATTCTGTTTCCTGTGCTCATCATAACTTTCATATTTAACTATAACTTGATATGCGCTTTGGTCTTCTGAATTCTATCATTTGAAGAGAGTGGTGATCTGGCAAAGTATGTCACACATTCCTTTTTTTTTTTCCTCCCCATTTCTTAACATCGGCAAGCTTTCTCTTTTTCTCATGAAAAAGATTAAAATTAAAATGGAAGCTGTTATTCCTCATTGTTTGTTGAATGATTCGGATGAATGTGGTTTTTATTATTTCTTTTTTTAGTTTTGATAATGTGTTAGACACTTTTTCGGATTTCAAACAGAATTTATTAAAAATCATGTCAAGTTATTGTATCTTATCTATATCTTCAATATTGCAGAATCTGTTCAAAACAGAAATAATAATAGATCAAAACCACTAGTTTTAGCAGATATCAATACAACACCATTGTTTATAGCAATGTTTACAGGGTATTCAAGAACTCCGTGCTCAAACTTCTCAGGGAGATTGAGATGATACAGATGAAGACTTTTGTCAATAAGCCCGTAGTCAAAAAAGACTGCAGCCAGCTATGGTAAACGAAGGGACATGGTACAGAATCTGTTTCATGATTTTTATTTTTCACAGGTAATTTTAACATTGAAGAATCTTAAGGCTTATATTAGAGAATGTGTTTGAAATAACAACCACCATTCTCAATGCAGGCCTCACTTCACCTATATATTGAAAGATTCATGTGATCAAAGACTCTACACTTCTCTTGGAATACCTTGGTTGCCAATTAATGGGACCTATATGGGAAAGGATATCTATATGTGTTTTATAGATTACTCAAAGGCTTTTGATTGTGTCTCACATGAGCGACTGTGGAATGCATTGAGATATTTTGGCGTTCCAGAACATCTGATTGTTTTGATAAAAAACCTCCATGATGATCAAAAGGCTACCGTAAAAACAGAATTTGGAGAAATGGAATGGTGCAGCGTCAGGAAAGGGGTCAGACAAGGATGTCTTCTTTCTCCATACCTCTTTAATCTCTACGGAGAGTTCATCTTCAGAAACACAAAATTAGATGAAACTGCAACAGGAGTTAAAATCGGGAGAAAGTGTATCAACAACTTACGGTATGCAGACGACACTACATTGTTAGCAGAGAGTATATCAGATTTAAAAAAGCTTATCAGGAGAATTCAAATTGAAAGTGAAAATGCAGGCCTGAGACTGAATTTGAATAAGACAAAGATTATGACAACAAATGATTTGAAAGACTTTGAAATTGACGAGGAAAGTTAGAAGTAGTTGACAACTTTCTTCTTTAGGGATCGAGAATAGACAAAGATGGCACCTGCCTGAATGAGATTAAAAGAAGATTAGCACTAGGTAGGAAAGCAAATTTAGAAAAAATTATGAAGGACAAGAATGTCTCGGTAGCAACAAAAATTAGAATAGTCAAAGCATTGATCTTCCCTACAGTAATGTATGACTGTGAAAGTTGGATTATTAAAAAGAAAGAAAGAAAACTTGTGGATGCATTTGAATTGTGGACATGGAGGCAATTACTTCGAATACCATTGACTGCTAAAAGAACAAACCTTTCTGTCGTAGAGGAAATTAAATCTGGACTTTCATTGGAAGCCATGATTTTAAAACAAAAACTTTCCCATTTTGGTCACATTATGCGTAATAGTGAGGGACTGGAGAAGACAATAATGCTTGGAAAGGTTGAGGGTCAAAGAGGACGGGGTAGACCAAGAATTAAATGGCTGGAAGGAATAAAAGAAGTGACAAACAAAAACCTTGAAGAATTACGAAACGTAGTGGAAAATAGGACAAGATGGAGGGCCTTTACTCTTAGCGTCGCCAAAAGTCGTCTACGACTTGATGGAACCTAACAACAACAACATCATGACCTATCCATTTATTTGGAGATTACAAACTCATTTGGTAATAGGGAGGTGTCCCATCATGTCGGAAGAACATATCTCCGGCAATATGTCCTCAAGGAAAATGCGGTAATCATGCTCAGTTAGGTGAGCCAGGCAGTTATTTATGCACAATTGCAGCCCATACGTTAAAAGTGTAGTCCTTGTGAATGTTAATTTTGAATAATGAAAAATCCACACGTGTGAATTAAACAAGCCTTCTGTGAATACAGGACTTCATTAGTGAAATGAATGCATATTGGTTTGACACTGCTATGAATACCATTGTAGTAGGTAATCTACTATGAATACCAAAACTGCTTCCCAAAAAAGGTAGTAGGTAATCTTCATTATACATGGACTTTTTGCCGATTGAAGGGATGCATCAAGTTTTCATAAAAGGGATGCATCAACAAACAGGATTGCAGCACACACCATAGCAGTATACAATAGTACATAAGCTTGTTGTTGAATTGCCTGCAACCTGTTGCATTATCTTGTCTTTAACAGTTGACAGGCGCACAGTGCATAGTTGCCTGTATCACACATTTTCAAATGTTCGATAGTGAGGCATAGTTGCCTGTATCACACATTTTCAAATGTTCGATAGTGAGGCATATGCCTGTTAGGATATCTTTCTATAGGACAGAAGATATCCCATCCCCAGATGTGTGCTAAACAATATTTCATTAAAGATGATATTAATATGCTATACAGAGTGTTTTAAGAACTCTGTGTACAAACTTTTAGGAGTAGTAGACGATCTTATTTTGAATATATTTTGCCAAAAATCTAGGGGCTGCAAATGAAGTCTTGATACATAAAAAAATTGTCAAGCATCATACCTACAATAGTTGTCTTAAATAACCTCATAATATTGGCCTCTCTCGTTAATGTAGTTCCAGAAAACGGAGAAGTTAGAAAACTTGATATTGATGCTCACAATGTTTTTAATAACCAAATACTACATGTTTGTAAAATTACAAAAGGTATTCAAACTGTTGATACATGCCTCACAGCGTCTTTTTATTGAATTTCTGACGTGGCTAAAAATCCCTGCAGTGTCTCTTACATGGCCGTTTTCAGCCACAATTTGTATTACCAGCTTGTCTTCGGAATCCTTAGGAGTATCATACACCACATTCTTCAGATGTCTCCAGAGGAAGAAAATCTAACCGGTTTAGGGTTCATGGTCATAAATATTGTGACCACTAGTGTCAAATTTTCTAATTTCTCCGTTTTCTGGAAACACAAATACATTAACGAGAGAGACAATACTATGAGGAATTCTCACATAGCCATTGTATTTACGATGTTTGACGATTTTTTTATGATCAAGGATTCATTTGCGACCCCAGCTGATTGACAAATTATATTCAAAATAAGTCCTCTAATGATCCTAAAAGTTTGTGCACAGAATTTGTAAATGCCCTGTATAGTATACTTTTTGTGAATTAAGTTTATAGTGGCAAAAGATTTTTCAATTGATTTTTGTTAAAGGGAACACAAGTTAATTTTTATTCTTATAAAATTAATTTTCAATTCTTCTTTGTAATTTTATGTTGCCACAAATTGAGATTAACAGAGGAGAGTTTACCGTATTTTAAGAAGATGAAAGAATTCCTTTGCTTCTGTTGAGGAGTTTCAAATTTTTATCACCATTCATTTAAGTTTTATTGAAATATCTGCGAATTAGTAAAAAATTTAATATGACAATTTTTCAACTGTAAATCTCAAAGCTGAATGTGCTTATTTAACTCTTTAAAATTGAATTTTAACTATAAAATTAAAGAATTGAACAAAACAAAACATTCCTGTATGATTTGCATGTGCCAGAACATCCATCACAGCCTGTTAATCAATCTGAACCAGAAACACCACCTCATATTCAGAGATCTCTGTCTGCACGCATGCCTCAGAAAGGTATATTTCCCCTTGTTTTATTTCTTTGCACTTCTTGTTTCATTCATTCCAAAAACTTTTGTTTTAAGTATATCTTAAAGTTTATAATTTTTGCTTCTTTAATTTCTGTTCTATTTCTATAATTTAATTTTGAGTAATGAACAATCTGATATGTAAATGTCGATGGTTAATGTAACCATTTTGTCATGCAAACAAGTAATTTGTTGGCATTTTTGACCTAATGGCTGCAAGTTATGCTTTTTCAGTTTGTTTGATTGTTTCTGCACGTTTACAGTTTGTTACTGATAAATGTTTTCTTTGTTTTTTAATTATCATTATTGTCAATTTATATAATGGCAGGTTAAGTTCCATATCTGCTCCTTGTACAAAGGTTCTTCTCTGATCTAGCTATTCTTTTGCATGCTGTGCTTTTTTTATGCTTCCTCTTTATCCTAACAGCTCCTGCTATTCCTCCATCTTTTCCACGGCGAGCGAATTCTGTCCGTGCCGAAGGAAAGAACCGTGGTAAGTGGACAAATACAATTAAAAACAAAATTTTAAAAATACAAGATGAAACTCCTTTTTATGGACATCAAAAAGCAAAAGCAAATGGGTTTGTGGTTCATTCAGTTCGACATATTTACAAAAAATATAAATATTTGTGTCATTTTCAAAATCATAATGCTTATGATTTTAGAAGGCATTTTTAAAGCCCTTATTAATGAAATGCATTTAATTTTATTTCAGATCATTTATTTTTTTCTTTAATTGTTTTGTTTAAAATTATCTCAAAGTAAACAAGCAACAATACAGTTTTGTATGATTTTGTTTATTTATTTATTTTTTTTAGTCTGCTTCATTGGCAAAATATGGTTTGTCTACAACATAACACAAGACTTTTCTGAAAACATCATTTTTTATCAGTTCATTCTTTCTTTTAGGGGAAGCAACTATAAATGGTGAAGACTCTGAAACAAAAGGGCTTCGTTCCCCAGATTATGAGGACAATGTTTCTGGTGCTTCTCGAAGTAGTAAAGAGGTAAAATAAATATTAAAAATGACAATTTTAAGATTCCCCCATCCCTTTTCCAAGAATTCTTTTACATGAAATATAAATATATTTTAAAATATGAAAATAGTTATTCTTTCTAAGTTATATATGTTTTTGTCTTCGTGATACCTATGCAGTTCAATATTGCCAAATACATCAATAATAAAAATACAACAATGTCCAGAATAAGCAGTAAGGTAGATCATATATTAAAGATTTAATTTTAGACATTAATGGATTTCAAGATGGAGATACCAACAGGATGTTATGTCAGCAAGAGTTCTCTATTCCGTCAAGCATGTAAATCAACTAGTTAGTGTTCTTCATTGTTGGTGATAAGTCCTTTATTATACTATATTCACCGCAAACTTTGGCCACTGCAGTGATATTGTTGCCTGCTAATGTTTGCTCGAGTGCTCATTGTTTTTTTGTTTTTTTTTTCCCGTGGCACATAGTTATCTTCAGTGACGATGGTGTTAACTGAAACACATGAGACAATAAATACCCTATCTTATTGCTTATCCTGGATGAAAACTGTTTTTGTTTATTAAAAATACAATAAAACATTTAAAGTATACATATATACAAGATGATTCAAAATTCATTGTACAAACTTTCAGGGGATGTAGTATGGATTATTCTAAGCAAAAAAGTTCATATGAATGTGGGTCTGAATTTAAACAAAAACCGAGTTATGAACAAAAATAAAAATGCCGCCACAAAGATCAACAAGTTAATAACTCAGATTCCATAACATACAGGATAACGAAATGTAGAGGAATAATAGGGTACATGAAACTGTGTATCCTGTTAAAATTTGATCGACTTCCAACGTGTAGTTTCCGAGTTATGCAGTCAAAATCGTAACACGTGCTGGTTAGTACTCACATGTGAGCACGTGTTACGATGTTGATTTGAGGGTGGCGTTAAATGCATTCATTGTGACTTATGTCATTCTTGCTCCCCCTTTTAATTTTTTAAAAATTTCTGGCTAACTATTTTACATTCTGTTTATTTTCTTAATTAAATTTCTTGAAAAATGATAATAGTGGTAATTAATTTTCCAATATTAGAAGCTGCGGCGTTTATTTCACTTTAACTTTTTGAGGTGCAGCATCTAATTGAGGGTGGCGATAAAATGGGGGCTGCTATTATTTAAAGAAATGCAGTTTTTAAATTGAAAGGCTGACATGTAAATGAAAGCTTCACATAAATAAAAAAATCTAAATAGATTTCTAAATACCGGTATATAAGGTGTGTCAAAGTCTTCCTCCAAGTCCAACGTTCTCTATTTTTAAAAAAAAAATCAACAAACGGAAGTGGGTCAAGTTACAAAATGCTCAGAGTATATTGAAGTTTTGACATGATAGCTTATAAGGGTTCAACAAAAATAGGATCCTGATAATTCTGTCAAGCAAGTCTCAAACAAATTGTTGTTGCTGTGATCTGTTCATTGGCTTGATTTTGTGAAGAAACTGCAACTTGTATGCTGGTGTCTGATAAACTCAGCATTAAAACAATCAGCTTAACTCGGCATACCAGTCAACAGTTTGCACCTTTTCTTGTGCAATGAGGCCATTTTCTCTTTCGTTAACAATCGCCCTGGAAACGCTGTGGTCAATATAGAAAAATTCAGGCAGAAACTTTCAAATGTAAGGAACTAAAGCTTCCGTGCGACTTGGGGTACTTCACTTACTGGTTTTTACATGACCAGGGCATTTCAATTGAAATATGCTCTGTATTTTTGCTTTTTGTAGAGGTAAAGCCTAATGTTTTTTGATTAATAGTATTACATTTTTAAGGTACATTTTTAATTACACAAAAATTTTAATTGTGATATAAATTGGAATTTTAAAAATTTTTCAAATAACAGTTCTAAAGAATTGCTCTGCAATTTCCTTTTCAGGGCTCTCCAACAAAAGAGGTTCCTGGAGGATCACCAAAGAAAGAAGAAAAGAAGAAAAAGAAAGGAGGCTTAAAAACTCCATCTTTTCTTAAGAAAAAGAAGGATAAGAAAAAAAAGGAAGAAGCTGAATAGGCATATACATATTGGTAATGAATCTCATTAGATTGTTTCTTAAGAGAATTATTTTGGGGACTGCTTATTTAAGTCTGTACTCTCTTTGAATTGTAACTTTATACTAAAGAAATAGTTACACAAAAACGAGACAATGTCCCCTACTCCGCTTTCAATTATGTAATCTTTTTAAACAGGTGGTGGCCTTACAGTATAACAGAGGGACATCAGGAGTTCCAACTAGTTTCGCCGTTTATTTTATTTTCTGTAAATCCTCTTGTCCTCAGACAACCGGATAAGTTCTCTTTTCGGTCCGCGTAAGCGCGCGCCATCCCTTTGTATAGTTTTCTTTTTGTATAATTCTTAAAATTAGCGTTTACTCTCTTTTTATTCTATTGGCTATTATATTTCGAAAATCTGTGCTTATTCTATTTATCCTATTGGCCATTATTTCCTCTTTAATTCTTTTGTATCCTATTGGTTCATGTATATGCATAATTTGTACCACTGTTCTGTATATAAAGGCTTGCATGCCTTTTGCTGTATATATCCTTGACAAAGCCGGGAATAAATGGCGAAATTAGTTGGAACTCCTGATGTCCCTCTGTTTTAATGTAAGGCCACCACCTGTTTAATCAATAGGAATAGTATTATGATCCACCCCTCTAACCCTTCTACCGATGTAATCTTCTGCATTGTCAAAATGACCTTTGGCAACAAATAATGATGCATAGACTTTTTGAACTTCTTAAAAGGAAACTTAAACTTTCAAAATAGGAAAATGACATGGCAAAAGGAAATGAGAAGAAAGAGAGAAAAATTAGAAGAATATTAAAAAAAAAGATTTTAATATGAAAATGAAAGAAAATTTAGAAGGTTAAAGTCGTAGAATTTCTGGTTCTTTTCATTAAAAATAGCCTCTTGGTGTGAATGACAGCTTTCCTATTCATTGTAGCTTCTGTCTTCATTTGGTAAATGATAGTCTTTGAAACCCCAGTCATCTCATCTGTTCTTTATGGATGAGGTAGTCAAAGAGTGCTAGAATTGGAAAGACACGTTTCTTAAAGTGCCGCTGAGAAGATTTTAAGTTGGCTATTGTTTCTTCCACAAGCTGGCAAGAGATTGGGAACAGTGTTGCCAGATATTTCTACCTTGAAAATCCCAAAACTCGTGTACATAGCAGCCCAAAAACCGTGGGACTTTGATAAGCCAAGTGATTTTAAATTACTGCACATAATATCCAAAATAATTCATAATAAATAAAAATAAAAACAAACATGCAAACAACAAAAAAATTTATTTTATAACCAAGATTAAATTTTTTTTAATATAGTAATAAAGTAATGATAATCAGGATATTCGAAACAACCATCTGGCATCATAATTATTCACTGACACTTTTGATACAGCAATGAAAATGTTTTATACAATAAAAATTTCAACTGCAGCATCAAGTTCTTGTCGCTGTGTCGCCGAATATATAACATGAGAATTAAGAATTGCCATCATTCCTGTAGTTGGTTCAAAGTTATTGCAACATCCGCTTCTATTTGCAAAGATGATTGGATCTGCTGAATAGCATCTAAAGCTCTAAACATGTGAGATTCCTAAGTTTTGTTTTCATGATGTACATTTTAGAAAAAAATATGTTCGACCACAGCAATGCTAATAGGAATTACTAATCACTCCAAGGTGACTGTGACTGTGTTGTTCCACTTGTTGCCTGCCAAATACACTTTTCTGCTGCTGGTTTGCACCTCTGCAATGTGTCATGACAACAACTCGTGCCTTATGACTGTTCTAATCTGTTTTCTTATCTTGGTGAATAATGTAGTTTACCAATGCAACAGAGCCAGTCTTGCTTGCAGTGGCCCATTGTGTTGGCAGATTTTCCATAAGGACTAGTGCCTTATTACGGGAAGAAGGGGGGGTGCGCGTTTTGTTCACTAGCGTTGCACTATAGATTGTTTGGATCGATTTGTCTTTTGTGTTTGATAAGTTTCGCTATACCATTCTTGTAAATAATGAAACCTTTTCCCTTAGACTGTTCTATTATTCTGGGATAAAAGTAACCAGTGCATGATTCAAATTTTGAGAGTATTTTGGCAGCAAACTTGAAAATGAAGAACGGAATGTGAGTCCGATTGTTACTGAATTTGCTTGTAAAATTTTATGACTCGTGCATTTCAACCCGTGTTATAACCTCTTAACATGCGTCACCAGAATCATGAAACAACTCTCTGTACTCATATCTCAAAATGATATCACTCAAGCGTATTCACCAGCACATATAATGTATATCATTTTATATGTTCACTGTGCAATAAACTGAAAGTATTTTACCATCTCATACTCTTTATAGACAATAATTTAGAAATTTATATTTTAAAGCAGCCAAATTGTTACTGTCTTTGCAAAGTGTTTCTCAGTATCTCGTTCATTGATTTTTATCATTTCAGAGCCTTCAGAGAGTGGAGATTATTGGTTCTGCAGCTTCAGCGGTTCTTATTAAAAACAATGTCATGGATTTTGAGTGTCTCATTGAAATATGAAAACCCAGAAAAATATTTAATTTGGTGATTTTTTTAGAAACATCTCTTGCAAAACATCAAACATTATATGGAAATAAAGAAAGTCATCAGTATTTTTTTTATTACTTTTTTGTAATTTCTTAAAAGTGAACTTTTTTTTTTTAATTCTTTATTATTGTATAGTTTTTAAATTCATGCATTGCTTTTTAAATTCTCCATCCATTTCATGTATGAAAAAAATCCCATTTTCCCTTCAAGGTGATTTGTAAGCCATTATTAAGATTTTTTTTTTTTGTTTTAATGTAAAGAGAAATCTGCAAGTTTTTTTTTATTGTGTATAAAATCATTAAAATTATATTTTTTTTTTATAAAACGTTTTTTAAAAACGGTTTAAATTCCTAAATCAAAGGGCTTACAGCTACAATAATTAAAAAAGCATTTTTAAAAAAAAATAGCTAGAAGACAAAAATAAGTGTGATGTAAATTGAATGATTTATTTTCAAGTTTTAGGTAATGAATAAATGCATATATTTATATATAAATATAAATAAATATTTCCTTTCTTGCTTGTTGTTATCAACCATAAAATGAAAATTGAAAGAAAAAAAAATTATTTTACAACAATGCCGAAAAATCAGTTTTTAATTACAACTATAAATAAAGCTTGAATGGCAGTTAAAGAAATTCCTGTTCAAAATGATCTAAATCATCATCTAATGCTATTTCTCTAATTTGTAATATATTTTTTACAAAGAATTCAGCCAATAAATTGGGATTGTATTAGAGAAGAAGCACACTTCATGTAGTATGTATCTGTAAAAACATTTTTATAGCATAAGTTTTTTTTGTGCATATGTATGTGTTTGTTTTTGCAGCTTAAAAATCCCAGATTTTCTATGAGCTGCCCTCATTAAAAAAAAAAATCTTTAATATTTTTATTCTTATTTCAGTGCTGATGTTATAATGTTGTTCAAATATTTTTTCAAATTGATATCATCACTGCCAGCAGTTGAAACAAATCCTTCCCTTAAGATTTTTTTTTACCTTTCATATTTTCTACATTAAAAATGTAATCTTGTGAAAATGTTTACATAATTTATAAAGCTCCTTATGTAGTGCTATTCACACTACGTTGCTTAGCTTATACGGTCTATTTTGCAATTGGTTTTTTCTTATGTATTGGCTTATCTTTAAGAGGATAATGATAAATAATGAAAAAGGATTTATTGAAATACTACCAAATGGAATGAAAATAATCTTTCTATTATTTCCATTTTTCTTATAGTCATATTTCTTATTGTTAAACAAAAATTGTGTGGCAGCTTTTTCTATTGTTTTAGATATGCTAGTACCCCTCCCCCTCTTATTTTCATTTGTGATCGATGCTCAAATTCTTTGTGAATGCAATACTTTGTAGGCATGAGAAATACAGTTTTTATATTAAAAGCTTACAAAAAATTTTAAAAAAAAATCGTTTTTATTTGATACATTCTCATTCTAAATTTCATTTCTTTCACACTATAAAATTTTATTTGATGATGACAAAAATTTCAATAGTTGTAGAGTTCACCCTTACTTGTTATCTTATTCCTTTTCCACCAGAAACCTGTCACACTGTCAACATATATGCTCGAATCATTATTGACCTACTGGTGTTTTCCTACTGATGAGCATCTTTTTTTATTTTCTAAGTGTTATCAGTAGTAAGAATGACTGTTCAATCTGAAAAGAATACATTATTATTGGTGACAAAGAACCATTCAAAGGACCTAGTTTATTGTTGTTCTTCAAAAGAAACAGATAAACTCAAAGCTTGACTGCCACTGTTGTCTAAATGAAAGAATGTGTAATGTTGCAAGTTCAATAACGTGCATTATACTTGGTGTAAAATGAAATGGCATGGAACTATGCCATTAATTTGATCAGAAATTTGAAACTTCTTTTCTGGATAAACAAACAGCTTTATCGCATAAGAAAATCATGTTGGGTCCTTTTATTTGGATTAGGCTCCCTGTTGCCAAATTAGAAAAGGAGCAGTTTAAAGTCTTTCAGAAATTAAGCATGGGTAAATTTTTAAAGAGAACTACAAGGCAGTCAAATTTTTGTTAAACCCTTGTGTTTTTTTTGTTTTTGTTTTTTGTTTTTTTTGATTTTTTTTGATTTTGTGTGTGTGTGTATATATTTTTTCCGTTTTTCTTTTTTTTTTTCTTTTTTTTTTTTTTTTTTTTTTTTTTTAATGTGAGCTTTTACATCCGTACTTTTATCTATAATCAGGGCTTTTTGTAAAACTATTCTTTTTTAAGAGAAATCCTTTGTTTTTACATAAAAGTTTACTAATACTGTTTGGACTTTCTTTTTTTTTTTTTTTGCCGTATTAAATTTTTACTCTTGTGTAAAAATAATGAAAGGTTTATATGTTGTTGCCGTCTTCTTTTTTTTTTTTTTTTTTTAAACCTGTTAGCAACTATATATTTTTTAAATGCAATGTGTATTACTATTATTATATCTTGAAAAATTATAATTGCTGCTAATATTAATTCCATGCATTAATTATTATTATTATTGATCAAGATATCATTCATGAAAATGTTAAAATGAGATAGCTTTATTTTGGGCAATAAGATAAATTTCCACTTATCATTTGTACTCAAAGCCATTTGACAATTTATTGCCTTGATCAACAGCATTGATCTTTAGATCAACAAACAATATTTTTACCATAAATCTCCCTTTCTTTCACTACGTTTGTAAATATTTGGATGTAAAAAGAAGAGAGATAAAGCTTTGATAACGATCTATTTTTCTTTTGGGTTTTTTGTTTGTTTATTTTATCAACCCTTTGTGCCTGATCAATATTTATGCTTCTCAATTTTATTGAATGTACTTTTATCCTGTGATTAAAGTTTTTTTTTCCACTTATTACGGTAATTTAACAATGTAAGATTTATTCTGCTGTTATAAACGGCTACAAATAACTTTGCTTACAAAAGCTTGAAACTATTTTTTGCCTTCCATGTTCTTGAATGCTTCTTTATTTATTATTTACATGTACAAGTACTTAAAATGTGCAGGAAATGTTGTTCAGAGGAAGGAGAAAGCATTCCTTGTATTTTATCTGGGGCAAATTCTTGTTGTATGTTCTCTTTTTTAAGAGAAAAGCAGTTAAAACTTGCGTACTGGAATTCAGGTATATCAAGCACTTGTGAATAATGTTATATAAATTCTGTATTTATTAAAGGGATAAAATTAGATTACTGAAGTCTAAGAAATATTATACAGGGTGAGTCAAGAATTTGCTCCCCATCCTATCTTGGATACAAACATAGACAATGCCAATTCTTTTTCAAAATTTTTCTAACCACCCATTACTGGCTTTAAAATTATGACCTAATATCTGAGAAAACTTTTCAATTTTTTTCTTATAAAATTGGTTTAAGTTTATGTTGTCATTTCTACGTTGATGAAAACACTTCATTAAAGAGCAACTGACACCAAAAATCACCTATCAGTTTTATTATTTTATAACATAAAGGACCATCAACTGACACCAAAAACTAATTCGACTTGTAAAATTTTTATAACTTAAGTAGTTTTTTAAACATAAGTTTTCAAAACTCATTTCGGAAAACTGTGGCTTCGCCTCAGTTCACTGCTAGGCACGACCTCACACAGGAGAATCGTCTTGGCTATCTAACATAGAATAACTCATCATCATTTTTCTTTTTCGATCATTTTCTATCCTTAATTTTGGAAAATCCAAATAATAAAATGAGATCCACTTACATTGAAATGTTCCTTGTTGCACTAGTGTTATTCGGGTTCAAATTTGCAACAAACTTGAATTTTAGTTTATTTTTCATTATTTGATTAATATACAGTATGTCAGTTTCAAATGTTCAAGTAAAAGTTACAAGATTTAAAAATGAACATGAACTGTAGCCTTGGCCTCTCATCTTGTTTTTCATTTTTTATTTTTGTTTATATATTTTACCCAATGTGTGACAATCTTTCTTCTTTCTATATATATAAAGAAGGATGCTTGTTTGTGGGTTTGTTTCTTAAACAAATCTACAGTTTTATTCCGATCTTGATGAAATTTGGCACACTTGACCTTCAAAGCATGAGGAAGGTCACTGTCAACTTCAGATTTCGAAAAAAGAATAATTATCGATAATAAATCAATATTCATGATGTTGGCAGTGCATAGTAATAACATGTATGCAAGACAAGGTTTGTGCAACAACAGTTATCAACAATGGTATCAACACGCAATGCACCAACATGCAGGGATCAACAGTATATATGTCATGGCCAACAATGCAAGGCAAAGTTTGTGCAGTAAAGATAAGGTTCAATGTGTAACAATGCCTAGAATTCCTCTTATTCAGGCTTTTCTTAGAATTGAGGGTTCTTAGTACTTAACAATTTCTTGAAAATCTTTAAAAATGATCAGTAACTGGAGATAATGGAGAGTTAGCACACAATTGAGAAAAAGTGGAAAGACAACAAAGGAAGTAGTCCTTTAGCTCCGTGGTGTATTGAGCAAATGGTGAGCATATCAATAGAAGAATCGGCGATCGCTCTACTACACAAAGTGATGAATGGCGAAGTTTTGCTTAAAGACATCGAGAGAAGAGTGGGAATTGCAAGAACATCAAGTATACATCTAAAGTTAGATTACGTGACTAAGAAATCTATCTTCTATATATAAAGAAGGATGTTTGTGGGTCTGTACGTTTTTTATACAAATCTACAGTTTTATTCCGATCTTGATAAAATTTCGCATACATGACCTTCAAAGCATGAGGAAGGTCACTATCTACCTCAGATTTCGAAAAAATAATAATTATTGATAAAAAATCGATATTCATGGTTATGGCAGGGCATATTAATGAGAAAAATCTCATGACCAACAATGCAAGACAAAGTTTTTGCAACAATAGGTATCAACAATGGTATCAACACGCAATGCACCAACACAAGGCAGGGATCAACAATATATATCTCATGACCAACAATGAAAGGAAAAATTTGTGCAAGTGTAATTAACCCGGGCAACGCCAGGTAACTCTTCTATTGACAAACATCCTTCTTCTAACTATCTATCTACATATATAAAGAAGGATGTTTGTGGGTCTGTACGTTTTTTATACAAATCTACAGTTTTATTCCGATCTTGATGACATTTCGCATACATGACCTTCAAAGCATGAGGAAGGTCACTGTCTACTTCAGATTTCGAAAAAATAATAATTATTGATAAAAAATCGATATTCATGGTTATAGCAGGGCATATTAATGAGAAATATCGCATGACCAACAATGCAAGACAAAGTTTTTGCAACAATGGTATCAACACGCAATTCACACTCTGCACGGACCAACAATATATATCTCATGACCAACAATGCAAATAAAAGTTTGTGCAACAATAGGTATCAACAATGGTTTCAACACGCAATTCACCAATAACAATGAGCTCAAAATGATGATGCAATGATAAAGCAGTCCTTTCCAAGAATTATAACAATGCAATATGGATAAGTTTCAATTTGTAACAATGCATAGAATTCCTGTTATTCAGGCTTTTCTTAGAAAAGAGAGTTCTTAGTACTTAACAATTTCTTGAAAATCTTTAAAAATGATCAGTAAATGGAGACAATGGAGAGTTAGCAGACTATTGAGAAAGAGTGGAAAGACGAGAGAGGAAGCACTCCTTTAGCTCCGTGATGTATTGAGCAAATGGGAAGCAAGTAAATAGAAGAATCGGCGACCGCTAGACTGCACAAAGTGATGAATGGCCAAATTTTGCTTCAACACATCGAGAGAAGAGTGGAAATTGCAACAACACTAAGTATACATCTGAGGTAAGATTACGTGAGTAAGAAATTATTGGAGAGGTCCAGCCATTGTGAGCCTTTAAAAAGATTGTTTTCGAAATTTTCATTAAGAACTTTTACTGTATTAATTCTAAGCATTTTCATGGGTTTATTTTTAAGATATTGCAAAATTTAATTTAATTTTTTGAGATTGTTCTGTTTACATCCATGTGTAATTATCCCGGGCAACGCCGGGTACCTTTGCTAGTCTTTCTATATATATAAAGAAGGATGTTTGTGGGTTTATTTGTTTCTTATGCAAATCTACAGTTTTATTCCGATCTTGATGAAATTTCGCATACATGACCTTCAAAGCATGAGGAAAGTCACTGTCTACCTCAGATTTCGGAAAAATAATAATTATCGATAAAAAATCGATATTCATGGTTATGGCAGGGCATATTAATGAGAAATATCTCATGACCAACAATGCAAGGCAAAGTTTGTGCAACAATAGGTATCAACAATGGTATCAACACGCAATGCACCAACACAAGGCAGGGATCAACAATCAATATCTCATGACTAACAATGAAAGGAAAAGTTTGTGCAAGTGTAATT
>JAHWFO010036887.1:2816227-2828852 GCA_023313115.1 Rhysida immarginata
GCAATTCACAAACACACTGCATGAACCAACAATATATATCTCATGACCAACAATGCAAGGCAAAGTTTGTGCAACAATAGGCCCATTGTGTTCGCATCAACAATGGTATCAACGCGCAATTCACCAATAACAATGAGCACAGAATGATGATGTAATGTTAAAGCAATCTTTCCAAGAATTATAACAATGAAATAAAATGATGATGTAATATGGATAAGTTTCAATTTTTAACAATGCATAGAATTCCTGTTATTCAGGCTTTTCTTAAAAAAGAGAGTTCTTAGTACCAAGAGCTCATAAGGGAGAGTGAGTCTCTTCCACGTTAAAGCTGGTCCCACATCGAGCACAAACAAGGGGGATTTTAACGTGCTGCCATCTAATGGCGTTTGTCAGCATATCGTCGAAACAGAAACCTTTCGCGATGCTGTTGAAAATAAGATTCGAGCGATCACTTTGAATAGGGTTTAAAAATCAACAGAGTTCATGAAAATTAATACATCCTTTCTAATAATTAAATTTTATTACAGTCTCTATGCTGATAATAGTTAAATAAGTTTTAATGTAGATTTGTATTAATAATTATGATAAAAAATTTGGCAACCCAGGATATTGACGATATTTCCTAATTTCATTAGCTTCTTCTTTCCGAATTTAGTCATTGAAAGCATGTTAATAAAAAATGTTTTTATTTTCTTGCTTTTTATATCTTTAATCTATCTATATATATAAAGAAGGATGTTTGTGGGTCTGTCTGTGGGTCTGTTTTTTATACAAATCTACAGTTTTATTCCGATCTTGATAAAATTTCGAATACATGACCTTCAAAGCATGAGGGAGGTCACTGTCTACCTCAGATTTCGGAAAAATAATAAATATCGATAAAAAATCGATATTCATGGTTATGGCAAGGCATATTAATGAGAAATATCTCATGACCAACAATGCAAGGCAAAGTTTGTACAACAATAGGTATCAACAATGGTATCCACACGCAATTCACAAACGCTCTGCATGGACCAACAATCAATATCTCATGACTAACAATGAAAGGAAAAGTTTGTGCAAGTGTAATTATCCCGGGCAACGCCGGGTACCTCTTCTAGTAATTGTATATAATTGGATAATTGAAATGTGTATATTTTTCTGCAACTAATAGTAACAATTAAAATATGATAGCATTATTCTGCCGTTTCTTCTAATAAATAGTAAAAAAAATTCCAAAATGAAATGAGAATAAAATCTTGTAAATATTCCAAGGAGCTTTACCTGTGACATAGAAGTAATATTAAAATCGAGAATTTATGGTCTAGCTAAGTTATTAGTAACCAATGGAAATTCATTTAATTCTTTCCAAATTTACGTCTATTTTATTGCTCAAATATTGAATGATTTAGTTCCTGAGCCTCGACAAAACGGTTTCACGTGTGCGTGCCCATGTCGCAATGCTTAAAAGATGATCATGAAAGTAGCAGTTTATTCATTCCTGACGAATCCATTGTTCTATGACATGCCATTATTTTGGTTTTCTTTACGGTCACTGTTTTAGCGCGTGAATTCGAAAAAGGGGTCCACGAAAAAGCTGAAAAGTTGATACAGCCGAGCTAAGACTTTG
This sequence comes from Rhysida immarginata, assembly GCA_023313115.1. Lineage (NCBI taxonomy): Eukaryota > Metazoa > Arthropoda > Chilopoda > Scolopendromorpha > Scolopendridae > Rhysida > Rhysida immarginata. The sequence goes on from JAHWFO010036887.1 coordinate 2,817,840, forward strand.
ATGGTCATATTTCAAAAAACTTTATTTGAAACAGTTAATCCGTTTTCAAGTAATCGAGCAAACGGCGACCGGATAAACGTACAGTCCAAGCGTGCATTTTTATAAGTAGCCTTTTGCTAAAGCTCATAATAAATAGCGCTATTTATTCGCTCGAATTCTTGAGTAGATTTACTACTACCAACCGAACTACCCTATTTTCGAAGATCACGGAACATTATATCAACGAACAAATGGACCATGACTAACCTACTCTGAAAAATAATAAAATACTGTCTTGAACTTTAACAAACATTTTATGCAGTAACTGATGTATTTCCAACAATTTTGTATTTTTATTATTTTTCATGTTTACTTTCCTAATTATACTTTATTCCATCTGGAATGCATATAAATAAAAAAATAAATAAACAAATAAATAATTTAAAAATCAGTTCGTCACACATCTGGTCTGAAACTTTTTTCAATGCTTCAAATCGTCACATTCATTTCGCTCAGTATCATTTTGACACTCAAGTCAATTTGACTCCTTCCGTTCGTTTAGTCAAGTTGTTCAGAGGGGGAAGCAAAATAAATAGAATTTAATGGGTGGTACTTTAAAAGAAGAACCCCAAAACTAAAGAATAAACGTGGCTCGTTAAAAGACTTATTTTGGTTTAAAAATTGCGATATTTATTTATAAAATACAAAAATTCTGTACAAAAGAATGTTCTATACAATATGATTTAATTGAGGAATAGGCATTGCGATCTCAATTACAAAATAAAATATTTCTCGGAATAATATAAAGAAATACTTAAATGTACGTTACATACAGCAAAACACTGTAACGAGAAATATTAATCGCTACATTGAGCGAATTGAAATTAAATATAAAAAGAATTGAGACAGACCAATTCCTTATAAAGAATAAAGAAAAAGAAATTTCAAATTCCCATTTAATGTCTAAAGAAAGACTGCGAAATCATAATTATTAATGGGAAATAAGAATTGAAATGTGCAGCATGGCGTCCCTTATGCGCGTTATTGTTGAAATAGCATTAAAAGAAATTTCATTATTACCTTATGGGTAAACCCGCAAAACAATGCTGCTCGGTAAAGAATCATGGCTGTCGCGAGAAAGTGAGAAATTCAATAAGAAACTAAACATCGAACGGCAGGGTAGGAGTACTTAGCAGAGCATTGGAATGAAAATGATAAATGGAAGTTGAACGCCATGCTGCAGGCTAGGAAAGACGTGGAGGACCAGAAGGAGGGACGACTGGTCAAGCCAGAAGCTGGAAGTGGTCTGTCTGAAATAAAAAAAAAACAGTAACCACAGAAAGAACATCAACAATAGTGGGACACATCCTCGTGTTCACGAAAATTATTCGCGAGGGACAACTAGCTGCAGACAGTGATAATCACGTGGAGATTTTTTAATTAACATTTATTAAAACAATATATACTCAACAATCACTGTCTGCAAAACAGTAAAAAAGACTTAAAGAATAGAAAAAATAGAATAATTAATTACAAATAAAATTATATCTATTTTTACATAAAAAATCTGAGTTTTCCCGAACACAAGTCATTTTATCCGTACGCCCTAGAATCGATTTGACTCAGTAGACTGGACAGATTCAGCAAATTACATTGAAATGGTCACGTTCATTTCGTCCCAGAATCGTTTCGCCACTCTGTCGAATTGAAACATTCACTTCGTCACTTCACATATTCAGTCAGCTACAAAAAGGTTTAATATTTTTTTAATTTAATATTTGTAACAACAGTGAGGGAAAACCCCGCCAGATAATCCGGAGGGGAAAGCCCCATGTTGTCCCCCTACAGGCAAACTGCCCAAAAACGGGGTTAATGAAAATCACATTAGCAACAAATGAAAAAAGAAAAAAGAAAATCAAAAATAAAGACGTACACATAGTTAAGAAATTAAAAAACTCAGAAATCAAAGATGTGGAACTAGATAAAAAAAAAATTACTAAAAAACAATGATTAATAACATTTTATCTAAATTACAAGCAAAGAGAACAAAAATGTATACAAAACCATGAATTTCTACAAAAAAATATATCTATGTTGATATATATCAAGATTAATGTCTAAAAATTGAGGATTATTATAAAAATTAATTAATAATTTGACCAAGGGATTGACATCAGAAACATGCGTCCTCCACTTGTATTTCATAATTAAGTTTTTATTAGTACGAAAAGGGCGAACTGAACGATACTGAAGAAAAGTGGAGATGTATCTGACTCTTATGCGGTTGTGTAAAATCCCCATAAAAATATTAAAAAAGACATTTTTTATTATATTAAAAATATCAAAAGTTTTGTGAAAATGATCATTCACTTTAAACGTAGGAAACTTTGCCAAGAAGAAACGCTTAAAGTTAATCAATTTATTAAACAGAAAGAGCATCTTCTGCGTAGGAGTACTGTACCATATCCAGATACAGTACAGTAGTTTCGCAAGAACGATGCTCTTAAACAGACAGAGAAAAGACAGGGGTTTAGCAAAAAAGTTGATTAGCCTTTTCAAAGTACCTAGTCTCCGACAAATGTCACGTGTAAGTGAATCAATATGTTCAGCAAATGAAAGGTTCTTCGTGAAAATAATACCAAGATCGACTGCTGAAGTCTTTCTTTCAATAATATTATTTTGCAAAAAGTAATCAAAATAATAAGAAGAGACTTTCCTAGTAAAAGATATCACATAGGATTTATCGGGATTAAGGGATAGTCCATTTCCCGAAGCCCAATCATAGATGTCATTCAAAGCTGTCTGTAAAAGAGCACAATCATTCCAGCAGGAAATGCGACAAAAGATTTTGACATCGTCAGCATAAAGTAAGAAGCCAATATGCTTCGATGAAACTGCATAAGGTAAGTCCGCAATAAAAACATTAAACAAAATAGGACCTAGCGGGGAGCCCTGGGGGACTCCACTACGGATCTTATAAGGACCAGTTTCCAAGCCACAGGAACGGAGCAAAAAACAACGATCAGTAAGCAGCGAACTAAACCAACTGCATAGAGTATTAGAAAGACCAATGAAGTTTAGTTTGTGAATTAAAAGTTCGATGTTGACGTGATCAAAGGCTTTTGAGAAATCCAAATAAATCACGTCAACCTGATCCCTGCGATCTAAATGGAGCGAGAGAGTCTGAGTCAAAGTCGCAAGATTAGTCTGAGTGGAACGATGTTTCCGAAAGCCATGCTGAGAGTCCGGCAAGTAATTGTCAATAAAATCAGATAGACGAGTAGCGATTATAGTCTCCAATAGTTTGGCTGGAAAAATAATCAGAGTGATAGGGCGAAAATTACCAATACCCTCGACAGTTGATTTTTTGGGAATTGGACGAATTGTAACCTGCTTCCATTTAGTGGGATATTTGCCGGTCGAGATAGAGAGATTAAACAAATAGACTAGAGGCAAAACCAGGGCAGATATGCAACCTTTAAACAAATAATCAGGAATATCAGCCAGAAGACAAGACCTGGAGGCAGATAGCCTTCTAGCTGTGCTAATAAGTTCTAACTCGGTTATCGGTTCATAAGAAAACTGCTGCCCAACATTACTCCAACACTGTTCTAAATTTGAGTTGCTAAAATTAATATGGCATTTGTTGGAAAAAGTTTCTTCAAAAACTTTTGCTATTTCAGCTAAAGTACTATGAGTCAAAATTGCATTGTTTGACTTATTTTTTTGCCTAATAATTTATTTGCAATAAACCAAAAATTTTTCGCATTTGAAGTTAATTCAGATTCGGCCCAATTAAAGTAGGACGCTTTATCTTTTCTCCAAAGACTTTTAAACGTCTTCCTGGCATGCCTAAAGAGATTATAATCGTTGGGATTTAGCGTTCTCTTATACAGGGTGTAAATTTTAAGTTGACAAAGCAGAATAACTCGAAAAATAAGCTTCACACGAAAAAATGCGTAGAATCCAAAGTTGATTATTTTCGAGGGGGCATCTGCTGGTGCTAAAATTAGCCCACCCCCCCCCCGGCCCCTGGGGGTGGGGCGGGGGGCAACTTTAAAATTTCAAATGGGAACCCCTATTTTTTATTGCAGATTCAGGTCCTACATAAAAAACTACGTACATTTTGTCTGAAACATTTTTTTTTATTTTTGGTAGATGGCGCTGTAATTCAAGAAAATCCATTTTCTCATTTTTGCGTGGAAATGGTTACGGAGAAATAAAAAATACTTATTTACTTCGTAAATTTTGCCGCAAAGTTATTATTTTATTATTTTTTGCCGCGGATTAGGATAATTTTGTTTTGTTTCGTGGTCATGAGGCCACACAACTTTATAATTATCAAACAAATCAACTGATTAGCTAACTAACTAACCGAACATCCTACGTACTAACGAGTGAACTCATTAACTAACAGAGTAAAAAAGTAAAAGACTGTGTAAAGATGAAGTTATTCCCGTTTAAGATTTGGTGGTCCTTAAAAGGACCGATTGTTTTCGTTTTATTTTTTCTTATTTGCAAATACTTGCAAGTAAATGAATTTCGGGGTGCTTGTATTTCCAGTGAGTCCCCTCGCCTCTCACTTTCGGCCTGCTTGTTGTCCTTAAATCCCTTGCATCTCGCCGTTTTATGAAATTAAATGTTCAAATTGATGACCTCCAACTTCGATGCATTTATTGACTCGTTTTGTAAATTCCTGAACACATCTTGATAACATGTCTGGTGTAATTGCAGCGCAAGCATCTCTTATTCTTTGAATCATGTTTTCGCGAGTGGTTGGCGTTTCCTTATAAACGATATCTTTGAGGTAACCCCATAAGAAAAAATCTGGCGATGTAAGGTCAGGCGATCTGGCTGGCCAATTCACAGGACCTTCCCTGCCGATCCAGCGACCATGGTAAAGTCGATGTAGTACTTCGCGCGCTACTAATGAATAATGCGCTGGACAACCATCATGTTGAAACCACATGTGTTGTCGAAGTTCAATACTCAGGTCTTCAAGTAGATCTGGTAGTTCATTTTCAAGTAGGTTACGATATTTGTTGCCATTCAAATTACCGTCTATAAAATATGGACCGATAAGTTTATCGCCAATTATCCCACACCAAACATTAATTGACCAAGGTCGCTGATGGTTGACTTCTCGAATCCAGTGTGGGTTCTGTTCACTCCAGTAATGCATGTTATGTCGATTAACTTCCCCGTGGTTTGTGAATGTTGACTCATCGGAGAAAAGAACTCGTGCAAAAAAATGTTGGTTTGTTTGCATCTGCTGAAGTGCCCAGTGACAAAACGTTAGACGGTTTTGGTGGTCATTGCCATGTAGTTCCTGATGCATAGATACATGATATGGATGAAATTTGTGGAGCTTCAGCATTTTCCAAACACTCATATGTGAAATTCCTGATTGCCTTGATATTTCTCTTGTGCTCGCATGTGGATTATGAGCCACAGCAGCTAGGACTGACACTTGATTGTTTTCTCCACAAACAGTAGCTGCACGGGTTCTTTTTTTCTGGTTCACACTACCTTCCGCAGTAAATTGTTTAATAACTCGAACAAAAGAAGACCGTGATCGCGTTTGGCCAGGAAAACGCTGAGCATAAAGCGCGACTGCATTATCAAAATTTCTCCCACTTTCTCCATAAATGTACACCATCTCAATTTTTTCTTCCACAGAAAGATAATTCATAATGTAAATTCAAAAGCAATACGGCGTTGTACACTCACAAAAACAGTTGAAAAATTACAATCTTTTCTTCTAAAGATCAGAATTTAAAATGTAAACATTCTGAAAAAAATGCCAATGTTTACGTTATTTGTTTGTTGACGAAATGTCTTCAAATTACATTGTAGTTAAAACAATGTAGGAATCGAAATGAATAATAAATTAGTTATTTCCACGCAAAAATGAGAAAATGGATTTTCTTGAATTACAGCGCCATCTACCAAAAATAAAAAAAATGTTTCAGACAAAATGTACGTAGTTTTTTATGTAGGACCTGAATCTGCAATAAAAAATAGGGGTTCCCATTTGAAATTTTAAAGTTGCCCCCCGCCCCACCCCCAGGGGCCGGGGGGGGGTGGGCTAATTTTAGCACCAGCAGATGCCCCCTCGAAAATAATCAACTTTGGATTCTACGCATTTTTTCGTGTGAAGCTTATTTTTCGAGTTATTCTGCTTTGTCAACTTAAAATTTACACCCTGTATACTTTAAAACATTTGTTCTTCCAATACCAAGCTTGCCTGGTTTGAAATTGAACCCAGCCAGGAAAAGCAACAGAACCTTTACGTTTATCATTATTTAATCTCTTTTTCGGAAAGTATTGCGATATAGCTTTTCTAACTGTATGCTCTATCATATCCCAAACTAGATCAACATCATCAAGGCTATGCAGGCTAGCCCAATCAAATTCCTCGAGAAACTTAAACAGCGAAAAGAAGTCTCCACATCTAAAATCAACTCCAGGAACAACTCGCATCGAAGGAACAGTATCAATTACGGGAATATCTACAACCAAAGGAGGGTGAAATTGATCAACTTTTAACATAGGATTCAGATCAATACAAACGTTTACACTGCAACTAGAGAAGACCTTGTCAAGATTGTCTCCCAAATAATTAGGCACAAAATTATAATTCCGAACATTAATTTCGGAACTCCAGCAATTAGTATAAAATTGTCTTTGCTTAGCCACAAAAGTGCAATTAGAAGAACTCCTGAGGTCAGAATAATTGAAATCTCCTACTATAATAGACTCGGTATAATTCTTAAAAATACAATCCGCAAATTCTTCCAAAAATATTTCATAGTCCCGTGAGGGAACTGACGGCGGAACGTACACATTCCATAAATTTAGAGCCCTCTTATTAGACGATCTACTGCGACAACTCACAGAAACACCAACTATATCTATAGCTTTACAAGAAGAAGAAAAATTAATCCTGTAGGCTTCGACGAGGAGAGGTACAGCTATCAGCACCCCTCCTCCCATTCTGCCATCAGACCTGTCCGCCCTAAAGACGGAAAAAGAATCGCCAAACAAGAGATAATCAGGGATAGACGCATCGAGCCAAGTTTCAGAGAGGCAAAAAATCACATTCCGATTTGCAAGAGTAAAATCGAAAATCTCCTTAATTTTGGTCCTGACGCCCCTGACATTTTGATATTTAATCCTCTTTATCATTATCGGTATTAAGTGAGGTCTCCTCCTGACCGTTAAGACAGATTTGCTCTTTATGTAATTTGCCAACAAATGTAGTAAGTAAAGTTCCCTGAGGCCATAGAGATGCATCAAATAATACATTAAAATCATCAGGCAAAAGTTCAATGACAAAGGAAGAATATGAAGCAAATTTTGTCTTAATTTTGTGGCATTTAATAACATTACTACTTGTAGAGACTACAGCAATGTGCCTTTTTATACTCTCGACAGAGACACTGGGCTCTAATCTGGATATGAATAATCGGTTAAATTGAACTATCTGCACAAATCGCGAGATGACTTATTCCGCAAACTGAATTGTCGCGATTCCTGTAACCGGCCGGGGGGAAACCAACTGCCCCCTGTAACCAAATAGGTTGGGGTATATATCAATTATTTGCCCCCGGAGGGGGACGTCGTAGACAGAACGCCGAAGGCGTTCGAGTAACGGAAAACAGTGACCGGCGAGGTCCGCAGGGCCGAGAGTGGTACGGAAAACACTGACTAGCGAGGCCCGCAGGGCCGAGAGTGAGACTTGCGTTTGCGATTTGACTCGCGATTTGTGCAGATAGTTCAATTTAACCGAATAATCTTTTTGTAAGCGGTTTAAAGTTAATTGCACTTATACAACCAACGCTGTTCGCCAGATTCCCAATAGCTATAGGTTTTTTTAAGGGACTTTTAGAAACAGGAGATCTGAAATGAGTCTTTCCGTTAACTTTAAATTCATCCATTTCATATGAGGCGGTATTGGTCTGAGTAGGCGGCTGGCTCGATCTAGATTTCAACGCATCAGAAAAAGAACGGTTACCGGATGCGTGAAGACTAATTTTATTTGTTGTAAGCATATCGACAATATCATCAAATTTCTTAAGTAACTTATTGTTATCAGACTGTAGTTTTGAGGTAGTCACTACAAGGTCCTTGATAACCGATATCAAGTCGCGCACCGTATTAATCAGCTTCAAGCAATCCGAGGCAAAATCAAATTGAAATGACTTACCTCCTAAAGTTTGACGGAGTTCAGTCTCTTTATCCAACTGACCCGTCAGCGAATTAGCGCAAGCAGCTTCATCATTATCAGAATCGACGGAGTCTAGACCGAGCTCCGCACACGAGGAGCACCGCCATGATGGCTTCAGTCGTTGCAAATTGCCGGAAGAGATGCCAACACATGTTCCATGAAAATAATTGCCACAGTCTCCATTACAAACTAAATAGCCTTGTTTACCATATATCTGTTTAGTACAAACTAAGCAAGTCCCAATTGTTCCCTGATTACCCTTTTTCTTATCCTTTGTCATTTTACCTGGAGCTAAGTAACGAGCGACCAGCGCCCTGCGACCCCTGGCGGAATAATGGATTATAATAATACAGTTTATGAATTATAATAATAATAAAAATAATATTTGTAACAACAGTGAGGGAATACCCCACCAGATAATCCGGAGGGCAAAGCCCCATGTTGTCCCCCTACAGGCAAACTGCCCAAAAACGGGGTTAATGAAAATCACATTAGCAACAAATGAAAAAAAAAAAGAAAATCAAAGATAAAGACGTACACATAGTTACGAAATTAAAAAAAACCTCAGAAATCATCGTTATTAACATGTAGCCGTGATAACCGTAGTCCCTTGTTCGAATCCAGGTCGCGGAATTTTTCCTTTTTTTCATTAATATCTTTAGCTTATGTTTAGAGAATTAAATCCAGTTTTAATTATTACTTACGTTCCAATTTTGTTTAATTACACTGGGCAACAAAATTTTAAAAATTTCCTGCTTCCGAGATAAAAATAGTCATTTCTTAACGAATTCAATGTGCTGAACACGAATATAACTAAGAAAAAGCTGAATTGGCTACGGTTTCTTAGTAATGTGTACTAATTTTTTTAGAAAAATGTATATATGTAAATATTATAATACGTGTTAAGAATACCTTAATCATCTTCGGACTTTGGTTTTTTTTGAGCTTCTCGTTTGTAAACATCGTGGGGAGCATGTCTGATGATTTTGTGGCCCCATAAAAACGCCCTCTTTAATTTTGGATTCAACTGAGTCAGTTCGACATGTGGCATGTCTGAGTCGAGGGAATTTTTCATGTAGGTGCTTGAATTACCATGGCTTTTACCAAATTTTTTACAAGAACGAGGTTGATGTGTAAAGGAGGAATTATGATTTTGTGTAGTTCTGCCAGTGGTGGGCGTTGTACATTCATTTCTCCAGGCTTAAAAGATGCTACTATACAAATAAAAATACGTCAATATCTTTGCAACCAGAGCCAATCAACCTTTTTCAATGTGATATTCGTGTTCAGCACGTTAAATTCATTCAAGATTGGGTACTTTCAACTAAGAAGCAATTTCATTGTTGCCCAGTGTTATTTAATTAGGTTGAAACCCCAAAAGTACAATCTACTGAATCCCGGATAGCGTTGCGCTCCTTATTTTTGTTATAATAAATCTCATTGTGTGGGCGACATAGAAAGTACACCTCTTATAGCGATAACAGAAACTGAATCGCTCTATTCAGTAAAATCTTCTGTGTGAAAATTGATTTCCAGTGGTTTTATTTGCGTTATCGTCGTATAGCATCCAAGTTTCTCACCTTATCTTATAGTATGATTCGCCTTAATGGGGTTCGATCAGAAGTCCCGGTTTTTGAAAAAAAAAATTAAATTTCGAACTTCAAAATCTAGACATTGCTAAGTCCTACCGAGATAATTTTTTTATATAAAACTACCCTTAATACCCGGCATTGCTTGTATTTTAAAAAAAATAAAAAAAAGCTATAAACTAAAAACTAAACAGTGAAAACTAATTAAAAAACGTGTCAAGAACAGTTTTTAATTAAAAGTATTTATTCTGTTGAACAAAGCAAAAAACTTAAGTTAAACACAAACCCATACAAAACAAGGAATTAGTTAATGTAAAGCTTCCAAATAAATAATGTTCTTAGTGAAACCGTTTTGGTTAAAGTAGATCTAAGGAAATATGTGGAATGTCAACACGTGAGCAACCAACATATAGCTGGCCATAAGAAAGTCAAGAAGACTTTATATCAAGTCCAACAATCTTCAGAGATTCTCCTGAGACTTGTTGATTGACATAACGAAACTGAGCTTAAGAGGAAATTGCAGTCTCTTGAACTGAAAAGGCAAATCTGTGTCTGATGGGATCAGCGGGATTCTTGGAATGAACACAATTTCAGTTTTGTATTTCCCTATGATGACCATAGTCATGACCTCGATAACATGAGGCTTCATGCTTTTCATGACTAAACTTTGTTCAATTAATTTCAAGAGCCCAAACTTTTTAACAATGTCAGTTAATCAGCTGGTTATGAAATGTATAGGTCATGTTAGTACAAATGCATTTGCACTCGTCGGGAAAACAGTAACAGACATCAACGGTCATCAACGTTTTTGAACAATTACCAGCGCTGAGAGTAAATGAAAACATCATAAAAATCGGAGGAACTTAAAAGAAGAGGGTGTGGTTGGTTTCCTTAACCCGTGCGAACCCTAACATTAATAGGAAAAACGTGTATTTGAACTATGTCTCAGCCCACATCACCCAAACTGCAACTCGCTGATGGTAAGAAATCAGCAAAGAAAAACAGAAAAAATAAATAAAAAAATACGTGTAAGTGTGACATGTGTCAAAAGAGAAAACAGAAATGTAGCATAAAACATTGTATAAATGTATGCGTTGACAAAAACCCCTGAGGAAAAGATGTTATTTAGCATTTGTATTTACGAGATATTAAGGAAGAAGAAAACTTGAAAGAGAGAGAGAGAGAGAGAGAGAGAGAGAGAGAGAGAGAGAGAGA
>JAHWFO010036887.1:2832003-2855004 GCA_023313115.1 Rhysida immarginata
TCAAGCAATGCGTTTATCAACCTCTGTGAGCCAAAATTGTACAAATTTTGTATATAGAGAGAGTCAAGTATGCCTCAGTAGCATTGAGTAATGTGAAATTTGTATTTTTATTTAACATTTAAACCATGTACAACCCTGAGAAGAAAAAAAAACAAAAAAAAAAAAAACAACCCTTCATGCGAGCAAAGGCAATCAGTGAGAGAGGCAAAAATGAAAATAAAACAAAATTCCTGCAGTCCAGCTTTAAAATAAGCTAAAAAGTTAATGAATATGACCCTTTCATCAGGTTGTGTGACCTCGTTGTGTTTATAAGCAATTATATGAGAGTTCAGACAGCATTAGTCCCTACTCAGATACACACCTGTCAATTGAAACAATGTAGTCCTTAGTCGAAAATTAATAAATACCGAACACATCTGTATTTATTTGAAACAGCAGTCGTAGAAGAAACTGTAAAAGAGTTTGGAAAAAATTGGGGTACCCGAGAAACAATAGCGAATTAGTAATTAGGCAATTAGTTTAATCCGCTGAGGCGCCAGTACTGAAGCCGCTTGCTCATTTCGGTAGTATTTAAGCGAATCGACCGGTGTTCACTTGTAAGACAGAATCACCTACACCCTGGTGCTTAGCACCAGCACCAGGGGTACATAAGAGGATTATAAAATTAATTTTATTTCAGGCCACACCCAAATAAAAGACCAACACCCAAATTAAAAGGCCAACGCCTAAATTAAATGGCCAACACCCAAATTAAAAGGCCAACGCCTAAATTAAATGGCCAACACCCAAATGAAAAGGCCAACGCCCAAATTAAAAGGGGGGAGGTGAGGTGGTGGGTCACGTGAGACGCAATCAACACACGGATTGGTTGAGCGTCTGTGACGTCAGGGAGGTGGGGGGTCACGTGGGGTGAATGCTGCACGCTGATTGGTGGAAATTGAGGTTTAATCGGCCACGCCCACCTCATTGTGTATGCACCAATTCAAGGACTTCATCTACTTTCGTTCATTTTCTGCAACAAGAGCCTCCAGTTCATCTATCTTTTTTCTATCTTATTTCTCTTTCTATGTATGTACTGTATCTTCAATCTATCTTCTTCTTGTATTCCCCCTTTACGCTGTCAAAGAAATAAGAATTCCCTTAACAAAGAGAGACAGAATGTGGGGGGTAAAAAAGCGTTATAACTCCACCATGACCTTGACCTTGGATCAATTTGGCCTGCCTAAAACCTTCCCAGGGTCAACCTAAATTACCATGCAAAATTTCATCAAGATTAGACAAGCCATTTTGGAATGCATAGCGAACAGACAGACAGACATACAGAGAAATTTTATATACAAGGTGATTATAATTAAAGTCCCTTTGTAAAAATGCTATAAAAAAAACAACCATGAGTCCGAATGACTTCAAATTTGGACTGAGCATTCTTGAAGAAGGGGCATTTGATATGGGATAAGAAAAAAATAGTTCCAAAATTTATCACTAGATGGCGCTGTAAGCGGCATATTATGTACTGTATAATAAAAAAAAAATCATGTTTAACTTGTTTTAGTGTCAATTGCATTCCTTGACCAACTTTAATGTAAAAACATCATGCCATAAACAACTCATGCCAAAGCCGTCGTATTTCAATTCAAAATGTCACTTCTAGCTGAATCCGCTTCCGTTATGCCGCTTACAGCGCCATCTAGTGATAAATTTTGGAACTATTTTTTTCTTATCCCATATCAAATGCCCCTTCTTCAAGAATGCTCAGTCCAAATTTGAAGTCATTCGGACTCATGGTTGTTTTTTTATAGCATTTTTACAAAGGGACTTTAATTATAATCACCTTGTATATAGATTCGTTTCTAGTAACAGTATTGTAGCGTGACTTCGCAAAGGATTATGGGTTAAACCATCGTTGATTACAAACAGATTACAAACCAGTATTGCTAATTTAGCATTTTATTTCATGCGCTTGTCCTTTATGGGACATTATTAATAAAAATTAAACAATGCACAAAACAATGAAAATGCGTTTTAAACTGGACATACCCCTGCTAAATTGGCAACACTGATGTCAACCTTGATGGCCGAGAGCGTTAAGGCTCAGGTCTTTTGGCTTTCGTGATGATCAGGTTAGGTTACGGTCTTTTCTGGCGCGGATGTTTTCTCACTCTTATGATGAGCTTGCAATTTTCATTTGCCAGAGTATAGGGTTATTGGCCAATTCACTTCAAATTAACTATGCTTTTTCAGTGCTTCATAAATTTGGAGGAGACCTAATCCCTGCAGTGGATAAATAATGGTTGTAAATGATGGTGATGATACACTGCCTAGCCAAAATAAAGTCGCCGTAGAATATTCAATATGCAAATACTAAGGAGTCAGTTACAGGCATACTACTGAAGTCTTGTGCGAAATACAGTACTTCCTTTATATTGTCCTGCATTAGTTTATCGCTTTATTTGTTTTGAAGAAAGATGTATGTGGACGCAGCACAAGGTCGCGGAAAAGATGTCACCGAGTTTCAGAAGGAGCAAATTATCGGCTTATTCCAAGCAAAGAAAACAAGCAAAGAGATTGCGGCAATTACTGGGATTGAGTAAAAAGTGTTCAACAATTAGTAAAGCCTTGGAAGGAAAGATCTGAATCATCAACCCCGAGCAGTAACTGTGATCGGAAAAAAATTCTGACTAATCGTGACTGGAGATCATTAAGACGCATGATGAAGGAAAAACCGAAGAAATTGTACATTAGACCTGACAGAAAAGTTTAACAAGGAAATCAAAAGCTTATCCATCCGCACAATGCGACGAAACTTTAAGGACTGTAACTAAGCAACTGCTCTGCCACAAGATATCCGGTTTTTAGTAAAAACAATAGGAAAAGATGATTACTCTTCGCCCGGGAGGACAAAAATTGGAAAATGGAGCAGATGAAAAAAGTCATCAGGTTTGATGAATCCATGTTTACCCTATCCTACATACAAGGGTTGGTCGAAAAGCTGTAACTTTTTTATTTGGTGACCGATTTTAAAATTCTTTTTATATCTGATACTTACATTTGTCCTCAATATAATGCACTATTTTCCATTAGACAGAGTCCTGATCCCTTTCCACGCATTGCGCCAACCCATGAATAATCGGATGAACCCTTCGGAGAAGAATTCCGGGGTTGTTGTCGACACGAGAATTGAATGGCATCTTTCACCTCATCATGAGAACGCAACTCATGTCCCTTAAGGTGCTCTTTCTTCTTTGGGAAGTCGTGAAAGTCACAAGGTGAAAAGTCTTCCATCTTTGAACTGTACACGCTGCAACGCTTCTGGGTGTGGGGATCGTATGCGGGCGGGCGTTATCGAGCTATAGAAGAGGGTCCAAAGCTGCCATTCAATCCTGGTGTCGACAAAAACCCGGAATTTTTCTCCGACGGGTTCATCCGACTAGTTACGCGTTGGCGCAATGCGTGGAAAGGAATGGGGACTATGTCAAAAAGTGAATAGTGCATTGCACAGAGGACAAATATAAGTATCAGATACAAAAAGAATTTTGAAAATCGGTTAAAAAAGAAAAAAATTACAACCATGGAGGCATTACTTTTCGACCCACCTTCATAGATGATGAGCGCATCAGGGTAAGAAAAGAACCGCACTATCTAAGCCTGTGGAGACTCTGCGATGATCTGGGTTTGCTTCTGTTGCTCTGGTCTGTATTCTGCAATGTTATGCAGCCGAGTGTCTGAATCTGCTGGATGACGAGGTCATTCCATTTTTGGACGAGTTTCTTTTTTCTGATCGAACTGGAGTATTCCAGGAAGACAACGCCAGGATACACCAAACTTGAATCCCTCTGAAATTGACTTAAAAACTCATGATTCGAGAAAATACAGTAGCCTACATTGAAATTAAAAAAATCCTTCTTTACATGTGTCCCTATGTAAATAATTTTGTGCAACTAACTACTCTGAAACGGCAAAATGTAGAACCGAAGGAAACTAATACACTGCTAGAGGGAACCTTAAACTTATGAAAATGGGTTAAGTATTTTATGATATAATTTTGTTAAAAAAAATAAAGAAATGTTGTAGCATTTATTTCAGCGAATAAAAGTTAATAGAGTCACTACAGGCAGAGACTTCTTTCATTGAGACGAATAATACATTCTTCAATAATTCGTTGGATAGTCCCTCAAAAGTATCCGCATCGTTATTAGTCCTTCAACATTTGTCATAGATGTTTACAAGGAAGGGTAATCATTCTTTTTAAAATTATGCCGGGTGACTTAAAAGTCTGTTACCCCCTTCCTATCTTGGATACTAATGTAGTTACGCAAATTCCAATACAAGGAATGATTAGGAACTGGAGGGTGCTCTATCTGATGGAGCACTTTTCATCATCTCAAATATGCAAATTAAGGCACATCTAAATTCTATCTCGAAAACCGTAAAAGATACATAAAAAAATTCTAATTGCACATTTGTTCAACAGCAAATTCCAAACAAAACAAAAAAAAGTTCACCAAAATCTGATGAGTTGATCACTCACAATCCTCATTGCAAGCTCATTGGATGACTTCAATGTGGCATACAGAACAGGTCGAGTTGACTGCGAGACAAAATGATTCTAGGACAAAGTGAATGATGTGACGGGAAGTGATTCTGGGACAAAGTGAATGATGTGACGAAATGATCTGATAACGTTTTTGTTTCGAGTTTGTTTGTTTATAAAACGCTAAAACTTTCCTCCTCAGTTTTCCCATCGAATAGCTTTCCCAGTGACGTGATGTTATTTTAACTGAAGAAACAAAACAAAACGCGAACTTCTACCACGGAAATTGCCGAGAAATTTCGACAGTTTTCGGTCGATAAGTCGCTCGCCGATAAGAATTTCTCCTTTAAGGGTTTTAAGGATTTCTTCGGTTGAATGCGAGCTGAGGAGCGTAACAATTTTCCTCCCCTCGGAGAGAATGGGATAGTCTGAACATAGACTAAACAAAGCCAGCGAAATTATAAACAACATGATTCGTTCGTTCGTTATAATCTTCGGTCGCATGCAAGCAGAGAAGCGGGCAAACTTACAATTTTTGATTTGCGTGGTCAAATTCCAAACTCGATTCTCTAATTTTGTCATAAATCACTTTCTCATTCAGTCAGCTGAACGGATCCAATTCGTCACATTTATTTCATTGCAATAAATGAACTCAGGCCAACGATGAAAAATCATCTTGAATGAATTTGCCTTATTCTTGTGGGTTTTTTTTCTTTGTGCGCTGAATCATCTGCTTTTAGATTTGTTTCTTTACGTCAGGTTTCCGAGTTACGCACATAGGGACTGACATGTAAAAAGTAATTGGCGTGAAGAGAAGCGGCTCAATGTTAAAGTATCCATATTTTGGGCCACAAGGAAATTTATCAGGCCCCAAACTCTGAATAATTTAAAAGTGTTTCATTGATAAACAAATCTGTGGGTGAGAGAAAAAAAATCCGAGATTCGGATTCAGCACAAAGCGTACAAGAATCAGGTCTTAACGTTACAAATGACTTTTAAAAGATTTTTTTTTGTTGGCCTGTGTAATTCAAACCATTCTTTTTGTCACACATTTACTACTTCATTACTCAACAAGAACATTTTATTGTTATTATCAAAAATGAATTCGTTATGCTCAAATGCATAGAAATTAAATTCAATTTTAAATTAAGACTAAAGCTACACAAATATATTTTTATTTATTTATTTATTTATTTATTTATTTATTTATTTAGTTATTTATTTTTTTTGGAAAACTAAAGTTTTTAATTCTACAGGGTGACCCAAACTTATCCAGCATAATTGTTTAGGAACATTGTATGGTTCAAATGGAACAAAAATCTATCTATATATATAAAGAAGGATGTTTGTGGGTGGGTCTGTTTGTCTATATGTTTTTTATACAAATCTACAGTTTTATTCCGATCTTGATAAAATTTCGCATACATGACCTTCAAAGCATGAGGAAGGTCACTGTTTACCTCAGATTTCGGAAAAATAATAAATATCGATAAAAAATCGATATTCATGGTTATGGCAAGGCATATTAATGAGAAATATCTCATGACCAACAATGCAAGGCAAAGTTTGTACAACAATAGGTATCAACAATGGTATCAGCACGCAATTCACAAACACACTGCATGAACCAACAATATATATCTCATGACCAACAATGCAAGGCAAAGTTTGTGCAACAATAGGCCCATTGTGTTCGCATCAACAATGGTATCAACGCGCAATTCACCAATAACAATGAGCACAGAATGATGATGTAATGTTAAAGCAATCTTTCCAAGAATTATAACAATGAACATAAAATGATGATGTAATATGGATAAGTTTCAATTTGTAACAATGCATAGAATTCCTGTTATTCAGGCTTTTCTTAGAAAAGAGAGTTCTTAGTACTTAACAATTTCTTGATAATCTTTAAAAATGATCAGTAACTGGAGATAATGGAGAGTTAGCAGACTATTGAGAAAGAGTGGAAAGACGACAGAGGAAGCACTCCTTTAGCTCCGTGATGTATTGAGCAAATGGAAAGCAAGTAAATAGAAGAATCGGCGACTGCTAGACTGCACAAAGTGATGAATGGCCAAGTTTTGCTTCAACACATCAAGAGAAGAGTGGAAATTGCAACAACACTAAGTATACATCTGAGGTAAGATTACGTGAGTAAGAAATTATTTAGACTAGCAGTGGCATCCTTGGAGAGGTCCAGCACCATTGTGAGCCTTTAAAAAGATTTTTTTTCGAATTTTCATTAAGAATTTTTACTGTATTAATTCTAAGCATTTTCATGTGTTTATTTTTAAGATATTGCAAAATTTAATTTAATTTTTTGAGATTGTTCTGTTTACATCCATGTGTAATTATCCCTGGCAACGCCGGGTACCTTTGCTAGTGTCCTATAAATATTATATCTGGTTTCGATCGTGTGTGAGACATCGACGTCTGAACGATCCTGTCTCCCTGAGAACTTGGTGTACCCTCAAAAACACCTCTCGATGTGGATGGCACCTATGAGAAAATGCATCCGCGTACAACCTGCTGGCTTCTGCAGCGTTACTAGCAGTAAGCCCATAGTAAAAATGAATATTCGCATATTCTTCTTTTGTGAAAATAAACGCCATAATGAACTTCGACGCTGTGTTGCAGAATATGAGCAATTGCTCAAATCAACGGCCAAGTCAATGAAATACCTTTCACACGTGTTACGACGATTCCTCTTCCTGTTTGGCATGCAAAACAGGAGAGTATATTTAAGAATAAATAGGTAAACCTACGTTTTTTTTCTATGAAAGGACTGTAAATAAAAGAAAATAGACAAACGTCGATATCTCACACACGATCGAAACTAGATGTAATGTTTATAGGACATTTTTTGTTCCATTTGAACCATATAATGTTCCTAAACAATTATGCTGGGTCACCCTGTATAAATATTCCCACTGTTTTAAATAAAGAGAAGAGAAATGGTTTATTTAAAAATAAAAATTATATTTAAAGGAGAATTATTTCCTACTGAAAAACTGCGCACTTATGACTTGAATATAATACATTGTAAACTGAAAATGTACGGGTATAAACATTTTAACCGCTATAAAAATGTTAAAAAATTGAGTTTTTGTTAATGATGGATGTAAAAGAAAAATAGGACGAGACACAAAAAAACCTGGAATAAAAAGCAAATTAGACACAGAATAGAAAGACCGTGAAAAAAAAAAAAGCTGACGTTTCGGATAGAATCCTTGGTCAAGGCAAAAAAAAAATGAGGTTTTTGTTAGGTAATTAAATAATGAGAAGAAGTAAAGGTCCAGGATTATTATATGATACTATACAACTAAATTTTAATAATAAAATGGTGCTGATAAATTGTTTTATTTATCAAGCATTGCTTTCTTTAAAAAAAATTAAAAACAATATTTGATGGGAAAAAGTTTAAGACCTATCACTTCTATCCCCCGCCCCTCCCCATTTTAGTGGCTTATTCCATTTACATGATCAGCCAATTACTATTACGTCGCATGCAGATATATGCAAAGTGTGGATAATTATTTGTAGTGCATACACCGTTTTAAAATGACTTTAAATTGGCAAAAAACAAGCCCATCTATCAGAAAGGGCAGAATCGCCAAGAAGTGGCAGACCCGCAAAACAACTCCTAGACTGCACCGCATTATAGTGCGAAAGTAAAAGTAACATGAAATATGTGAAATTAATGAATAACGTAGTGTAAATATCAATTGGGAAAGTGTTTCACGCCGCTCGAATAATGCTGCAATTCGAGTAACGAAACCTTTTATCTTCACCAAAAATCGTAAATCTAGACTAGAATTTGCTATACTCATTTGTCATGGACATCTAAAATGTGGCGCAAAATCTTGTTTTCTGATAAAAACAAGTTTCAACTATTTGGTAGTGACAGAATAAGAAATATTCGAATGTGTTAATGGTCAAAGATTTAATCTTGCACATCAATTGCCAACAGAGACAATTACCATTTATCGCACTGATTGTGTGGGAGCATTTTCTTATGCTGGATAGATGACAACATACACCAAATAGATATCATTACGGATCGATATGTATACAGAGATATTCTTAGAGATAAGAAATTCCCAATAGAATGGTAAATATTAGGTCATTTAATAAATTCTTGCTTATTTCAGCAGCCTGAACCACTTAACAAATATTTGCATCTTTATACTTATTCTTTTGAGAAGAGTCTTAATTGAAATTACTTTATCATAGTCACAGGCGGTAAATGAAAGGTCAAAATTCGAGCATCATTGTTTTTTGAATTCAAACTGTCACAATACACTCACATGCCAAATGTCATGGGATAGCAGTGGATTATTTTTCAAGTGGCAGTAGCTTCATGTGCAAACAGTATAAATATACAAATCAGTGTCAGTAGGTTTAGTTACACTGACATGTGTAATAGGTTAGATGTTCAGTATGATAATGGCTGCACGACGAGAGATATCCGTGTTTGAACGTGGCTTGGTATGTGAAGCACAACGTATGGGTCATTCAGTATCGGAGGTGGCTCAAAAATTCAACATCTCACGGTCCACAGTTTCAAGAGTCTACCGAGAGTACCAACTTGACGGCATTACTTCCCGCCATGGGCAACGCAGTGGTAGACCAAACCTTCTCAATGAACGGGACCAACGGCGTCTGAGTAGGATGGTCAGCGCTAACAGGCAACTGAGACTACGCCAGATGAAATTCAATTTTAACCAGGGTGATACTAGAGATGTATCGATGCGAACTGTGCAACGAAATCTGGTGTCCATAGGATATGGAAGCAGAAGACCTATGAAGGTGCCCTTGCTAACAACAAGACATCGTCAGCAACGTTTCTCCTGGACCCATGAACACATCGACGGACACTTGACAACTGGAAACGTGTGACCTGGTCTGATGAGTCTCGATTCCAGCTGATACGAGCTGATGATAGGGCTCGTGTATGGCGCAGACCCCATGAAGGCTATGGATCAAAGTTGTCAAGCATGCACTGTGCAAGCTGGTGGTGGCTCCGTAATGGACAATTGTGGGAAGCTCTCCAGTCGGAATGGTTGGCATTGTCTTCAGATGTCTTCCACCGACTTGTGGAATGAATGCCACATCGCACTGTGGCAATTCGCCGGATTAGAGGAGGTCCCACACATTATTAAGTGCTATCCCATGACTTTTGGCATGTGAGTGTACAACTGAGACATCCTGAAATGCATGTTAAGCGTATGCACAGGATACCATGTCAACATGAAAAGCTCAGTTTTGGTTTTCAAAATTCCTGGATGGAGATGAATCCGTCGAAGATAACACCCGCTCTGGATGAAGATCATGTGTTGACCTTTTCTGGAACAGTGTAGCTTACCATCCTGGAATTGTTCTGTCTTCTGTGTGTATGAAACATGCCTTTTATTTGCTTTTCTGCATGAAAGTGAATGTGAGTATGGTAATTTATGTTATTTTGTTGATTTGCATGCTTTACATGGTGGAAATATCAACATTTAGTGTTCCTTGTGCAGTGTCACTGTTTGTAAGCTGCAAACAGTTCACCACGTGATTGTGGGTGATTGGTTGGTCCGATTTGGATGATTTTTTTTTTGTTTCGTTTGTTTTTTAATGCTGAACAAGTTTGCAATTGGGTTTTTTCTCTATCCCTTACGGTTTTTGAGATAAATTTTGAATGTGTCCTAATTTGCATATTTGGGATGATGAAAAGTGCACCATGGGATAGGCCACCCACAACTTCCTATTCATTGGATTCATCAAAATTGACATATCTGCTTCGGTTCAAAAAATAAAAGGGGGGGACAGATTTATGGACCACCCTGTATATAAAGAAGGATGTTTGTTTGTTTGTTTGTGGGTTTATTTATTTGTTTGTTTTTTATACAAATCTACAGTTTTATTCCGATCTTGAAAAAATTTCGCATACATGACCTTCAAAGCATGAGGAAGATCACTGTTTACCTTAGATTTCGAAAAAATAATAATTAATGATAAAAAATCGATATTCATGGTTATGGCAGGGCATATTAATGAGAAATATCTCATGACCAACAATGCAAGACAAAGTTTTTGCAACAATAAGTATCAACAATGGTATCAACACTCAATTCAGAAACACTCTCCACGGACCAACAATATATATCTTATGACCAACAATGCAAGGCAACGTTTGTGCAATATAGAATTCAATGCATAGAATTCCTGTTATTCAGGCTTTTCTTAGAAAAGAGAGTTCTTAGTACTTAACAATTTCTTGAAAATCTTTAAAAATGATCAGTAACTGGAGATAATGAGTTAGCAGACTATTGAGAAAGAGTGAAAGACGATAGAGGAAGCACTACACAAAGTGATGAATGGTCAATTTTTGCTTCAAGACATCGAAAGAAGAAAGGAAATTGCAACAACATCAAGTGTACATCTAAAGTAAGATTAAGTGAGTAAAAAATTATTTAGACTAGAAGGCATCCTTGGAGAGGTCCATCCATTGTGAGCCTTTAAAAAATATTTTTTCGGTAAATCAATTCCCGGTATATCAACTACAATGGATTTTTTCAGTGAAGAGGTAAATTCCTGTCTTTCGGATTTTTCTTAGAATGGATAGTCCCTTCGCTCTATATTGTAGTAATTGAGTTATAATTTAACCAATTTGGAGATTATTATTTAATAATTTAACCTGCGCTTTTTGTGGTTGTTCTGTTTACCTGCAAGCGCTATTATCCCGGGCAACGCCAGGTCCTCTGCTAGTCTATCTATCTTCTATCTTCTATCTTCTTCTTCTTCTATCTATCTTCTATCTCTCTATCTTCTATCTTCTTTTATCTTTCTATCTTCTATCTATGAACGGATATATATTAACAGAAGGACGAGACACAAGAACCCTGGAATACAATAAATAATAGTTATTAATTAAAAATACAAATTAAATAAAAAATAAGATATAATAAACAAAAATAATTAATCAAAATCAACATAAAAAGCTGACGTTTCGGATAGAGACTATCTTTTATCAAAGCAAAAAAGGATAATTCTCTAAAAGCAAATAGAATATTAGAGAATTATCCTGAAGTTATGAAAGTTGTAATCGACAATCGATCAGTGTAGTGAAAAAAGTAGTACGAATGGTCCAGGAGCCTTTAGCTTACTTTATACGCTCGCCCAAAAAGTAAATCAAATGAGGTACACTGAAATAGGAAAGAAGCCTCTTTAAGTCATCCAGAAAAGAGTCCCTTCATGGTAGTGACGAGAATCGGATTGCGGATTGACGAATAACGAGTCCGAAAAACTAGGATCTAGCAGATCCAGTAGTTGGGGAACTCGGCCTTGTTAATGTTCGAAATTTCATCCAAGATATGACGGGGTCTTCGAAACCTGAGGTAACCCCTGATAGTGAGTGAGTGGTCCAGGATACCAGCAACCAGGGTATTTTCGTGATGTTCCATCTTAGGCAGCATGTTCCTGAGAAGTGTTTGAAAATAGGAAGCAATGTGGGTCATCCCCAGATCTTCATAGATAGAGAGATTGTTGGCAAATCTTCTATCTAGTTGAGCAATGGCCCGGAGGGTAACATTTTGGAAGATCTTTGCATCTCGATTTGCAAATGGAAGCCCAAGCAGGCATACCATGAAGTAAAATGGCACGAATCACTTCCTTGTATAAAAATAGTTTGCTGTCCACTCTGAGAGCAAGTGGAAGTTGTACCGACAATCGACAATCGACAATCGAACAGTGAAGTGTACATTTGTTAGGATGGGACGAAAGCAGCGCTTTCACAAAGCTCATCCAACCAGAATAAACTCCAAATGAAATACACTGAGGTAGTCAAGAAGCCTAACCAACCCAAGCGGTCTTCCATATTATACAAAAAAGAAAATAAGATTGACGATTATCAGAAACAAAAAACAAACGAAATAAAAAACACAAGGAGAAAGAAGATTATCACATCTTCCAGTAGTTCGGGAAAGAGACGTTGCTAATATCTTCAAAATTGACGTCAAGAACGTGCCTCGGTTTACGATACTTCGTATGCCAGTTCATATTCAATGAGTTCTTCAGTATTCCATTCACAAGTTTATTGTCGTGAGTCTTCATCTTCTGTATCATAATCAAAAGGAGATCCTGTATAAACTTTCTGATATGGGCCATGTTTAAATCCATGTGGATGGATTGGTTTTTCACCGTCCTTCTGTCCAGCTGAGCAATGGTCCTCAGGATAACATCACCAAGGTCATGAATGACTGCTGGCTTAGCAGTCATTTCCCTAGTGCCTGGAAGGACCCAGTCATCATCATCATTCCTAAACCTGAACTGGATCCTGCTCTTCGCACAAGTTATAGGCCCATTAGCTTGTTGCCCATGCTTTCGAAGGTCTTTGAGCGCACTATACTCAAGAGGTTCAACGAGTACTGCGAGGCAAACAACCTCATTCGTAGTGAGCAATTTGGCTTCCGTCCAGGCCACTCTTGTCAGCTTCAGTTAAGGAGGCTCGTTGCTGATTTAAACAGTCCTCTCAACCTCTCCATGTTTGGTGGTCTCGTTTTCCTCGATGTTCAAAAGGCCTTTGACCAAGTCTGGCATGATGGGCTCATTTACAAAATGATTACCTACGGTTTCCCTGACGATCTAATTGCTCTGGTTCGCTCCTTCCTGTCAAAGAGGACCTTACGCGTTAAGGTTGGGGACTCCTTATCTGAACCCTGCGATGTTAATGCTGGTGTACCCCAAGGCTCTGTCTTGGGGCCAGCCTTATTCAATTTCTTTATCTATGACTTTCCCAAGTTTGCAAAGTGTAATCTTTACTTATTTGCTGACGACGGGTCCATGATGACCTGGGCACGAAACCCAGCACATGTCATCACTCGACTTCAAAAAGCTTTACATCAGTGCGAGAGCTGGTTCACTAAGTGGCGATTAAAGCTGAATGTCAAAAAGTGCAAGGTCATGTTTATCACTCGCAAATGCAAAAACCCTCCAAAGCCCCTCTTCTTATTTGGAAAGAAACTTGAGTGGGTAAAAAGCTATAAATATCTCGGTGTCATGATCGACTCCAAACTAAACTGGAACGACCAAGTCCAATACGCGCTCAACAAGGCAAAGAAAGCGAAGTTCAGTTTGATTGCACTTCTGGGGCGAAACAACGCTCTTGGTGTAAATAACAAACTCTTGATATACAAGATTGTGATTTGTACTATTTTGCTTCATGTAATGCCTGCTTGGACTTCTATTTGCAAATCTAGGTGGAAGGATCTCCATATCTTCCAAAATGTTGCTCTCCGATCCATTGCCCAACTTGACAGAAGAGTTGCCAACAACCAATCTATCTATGACGATTTGGGGATGACCCACATAGGCACCTATGTCCAGACACTTATGAACAACATGCTACCCAAGATGGTGAACCATGAAAACACCCTGATTTCTGGTATTCTGGACCATCCACTCGTTGTAAAGAACCCCCTCAGGTTTCGAAGACCGCACCATATTCTGGATGTCTGCTTCGATGACGTTAACAAGGCCATCTTCCCCAACTATTGGATCTTTTAGATTTTTGGGGACTCTATTCGTCAATCTACAATCTGACTCTCGTCCCTTCTGGGGACTTCTTCTCTGGAGGACTTAAGAGGTTCATCAGGCTTCTCACCCAGTTCAGTGTACCTCCTCTGGTTTACTCTTTGGGCGAGCGTGCAAAGTGAGCTTGGCTCCTGGAGCACTCGCGTCTTTCTTTTCACTTCACTGTTCGATTGTCGATTGTGGAGTACAACTTTCATAACTTCAGGATAATTCTCTAATATTCTATTTGCTTTTAGAGAATTATCCATTTTTGCTTTGATAAAGGATAGTCTCTATCCGAAACGTCAGCTTTTCATTTTGATTTTGATTAAATATTTTTGTTTATTATATCTTATTTTTTATTTAATTTGTATTTTTAATTAATAACTATTATTTATCTTCTATCTATATATATAAAGAAGGATGTTTGTTTGTTTGTTTGTGGGGTTGTTTGTGGGTTTGTTTATGAGTTTGTTTGTTTTTTATACAAATCTACCGTTTTATTCCGATCTTGATAAAATTTTGCATACCTTCAAATCATGAGGAAGGTCACTGTCTACCTCAGATTTCAAAAAAATAATAATTATTGATAAAAAATCGATATTCATGGTTATGTCAGGGCATTTTAATGAGAAATATCTCATGACCAACAAAGCAAGACACAGCTTTTGCAACAATAAGTATCAACAATGGTATCAGCACGCAATTCACAAACACTATGCACGGACCAATAATATATATCTCATGACCAACAATGCAAATAAAAGTTTGTGCAACAATATGTATCAACAATGGTGTCAACACGCAATGCACCAACACTATGCAAGGATCAAAAATATAATGTCCGGAACTCCCTCACCCTTGCTGATTCCCTTTCCTCATTTCCTATTAACGAACACATGTCCCTTATGTCCCTTGACATCACTAACCTTTATACTAATATCCCAGTCCCCATCTCTCTTAAAATCCTCAAACGCCTCCTACGTAATTCCTCTCTCCCTAGAACTGATGCCATCGACCTTTTATCCATCCTGTCTGTCATTTCCTCACAAAACTACTTTTCCTTTAACAACACGTTCTATTCTCAACCTACTAGATTGGGTATGGGCTTTCCATTTAGCAGCTTCTTATCTGAAGTCTTCCTACAAGACCTCGAACTAACCTTTGTCACCCCCCTCCTTGCTAACTCCACTATCATTTCACATTTCCGATATGTGGATGACATCCTTATTATTTACGATTCCCGTTCTTCCTCCCCCACTGACATCGCTGACACTTTCAATTCCTTCTCTCCCCATATACAATTTACCTACGACACAGAAGTTAACAAATCCATCCCGTACCTTGACATCCTCATTCCTAACAACCTCCAAACTAACCGTTTCTCGTTCTCTGTCTTCCGTAAGCCTACCACATCGTCTAATCTAATCCACTGTTCTTCCTCACACCCCGCCGTCCACAAACACGGTTTCCTACGCTTCTTCATTGACCGTGCCCTGAAGTTACCCCTCAGCCCCCCTTACCGCACCTCCGAACTCTGTATCTTCCACACCCTCGCCCGTATGAACGGCTTCTCATCCTCTACTTTCTCCCGTACCCTCCAACGACGTAGACGTGCCTTCCATAACCCGAGTCCCCTCCTCCTGATATAAGCCGACGAAAGAAGTGGGTTTCTCTATTATACCTCGGTCCCCATTTCTCCCGCCTCTCCAATTTCCTCTCTTCCCTTGGCCTCCAAGTTTCTTTTCGTTCCCCAAACCCTTTTCTTCGTACCTTGCGCCCATCTACCCTATCTGCATCTGACGATTTCGCCCGATCCGGAGTATATCGCCTGAACTGCGCCTTCTGCAATAAGTTTTACATAGGCTTATCGACCCGTAATTTCAATATACGTTTCAAGGAACACGTCAACTCCTACGAGAAACAAGATGGTAATTCCCACTATGCCAACCATCTTACTGATTCCGGACATACTTTGAAAACCAAAGATGAAGTGATGTCCATCTTGCACAAATGCAACGACCCGTTCAAGACTGCGACCCTTGAATCAATAGAAATATTTAAAGCCAAGAGATCTACCCATGGCCTCATCCTCAATTGCCTCAAACGGATTTTGATGTCTGTGCCATACTTAACTCTGTCTCCGACCTTGTATAATTTAAATTAATTTATTTATTTTCAAATATGTTTTATATAATTCTGCTTTCATTCTCCTTTGTAAATCTTCTTGTCTTCGACAAAAGATATGCTCTCTTTTCGGTCCGCGATTTGTTTGCTTTCCTCTTTTATCATTTTATTTGATTTCTTTAGTAATTTCTGTTATTGGTTTCATTAGTATTTTCCTATTCTCGATTTCATATAGTAATTTCTGTTATTGGTTCTCCTGTATTTTCTTTATTGGTTCACGTTTTTATTTCCATTCTTTCCATTCTCCAATCTCTTTGCATACTATGTACCTTGTTTCTGTATATAAGGCCTGCGAGCCTCTTGTTGTGTTATCCTTGATAAAGCCGGGAATAAAAGGCGAAACTAGTTGGAATCTCTGTCGTCCCTATGTTATACTGCAAAGTTACTACCAATTTCGTTTCAATAATATGTCTCATGACCAACAATGCAAAGCAAAGTTAGTGCAATATAGAATTCAATGCATAGAATTCCTGTTATTCAGGCTTTTCTTAGAAAAGAGAATTCTTAGTACTTAACAATTTCTTGAAAATCTTTAAAAATGCTTAGTAACTGGAGATACTGAATTAGCAGACTATTGAGAAAGAGTGAAAGACTATAGAGGAAGCACTCCTTTAGCTCTGTGCTGTATTGTGCAAATGGTAAGCAAGCAAATAGAAGAATTGGCGACCGCTAGACTACACAAAGTGATGAATGGCCAATTTTTTGCTTCAAGACATCGAAAGGAAATTGCAGCAACATCAAATGTACATCTAAAGTAAGATTACGTGAGTAAAAAATTATTTAGACTAGAAAGCATACTTGGAGAGGTCCATCCATTATGAGCCTCTAAAAAATTTTTTTTCGGCAAATCAAGTCCCGGTATATCATCTAGAATGATTTTTTCAGTGAAGAGGTAAATTCCTGTCTTTCGGATTTTTCTTAGAATGGATAGTCCCTTCGCTCTATAGTGTAGTGATTGAGTTATTTTTTAACCAATTTGGAGGTTTAATTTAGCTTTTTGAGGTTGTTCTGTTTACTTATAAGCGTTATTATCCCGGTCAATGCCAGGCCCTCTGCTAGTCTATCTATATATATAAAGAAGGATGTTTGTTTGTTTGTTTCTTATGCAAATCTACAGTTTTATTCCGATCTTGATGAAATTTTGCATACTTGACCTTCAAACCACGAGGAAGGTCACTGTCTACCTCAGATTTCGGAAAAATAATAATTTTCAATAAAAAATCGATATTCATAGTTATGGAAGAGCATATTTTAATTAGAAATATCTCATGACCAACAAGGCAAGGCAAAGTTTTTGCAATAATACTTATCAAGAACGGTATCAACACGCAATTCACAAACACTCTGCACGGACCAACAATATATATCTCATGACCAACAATGTAAGGAAAATTTTGTGCAACAATAGGTATCAACAATGGTGGCAACACGCAATGCACCAACGCTATGCAAGGATCAATCTTCTATCTATATAAAGAAGGATGTTTGTGGGTGGGTGGGTGGGTCTGTTTTTCTGTATGTTTTTTATACAAATCTACAGTTTTATTCCGATCTTGATGAAATTTTGCATACTTGACCTTCAAAGCATGAGGAAGGTCACTGTCTACCTCAGATTTCGGAAAAATAATAAATATCGATAAAAAATCGATATTCATGGTTATGGAAAGGCATATTAATGAGAAATATCTCATGACCAACAATGCAAGGCAAAGTTGGTACAACAATAGGTATCAACAATGGTATCAGCACGCAATTCACAAACACACTGCATGAACCAACATTATATATCTCATGACCAACAATGCAAGGCAAAGTTTGTGCAACAATAGGCCCATTGTGTTCGCATCAACAATGGTATCAACGCGCAATTCACCAATAACAATGAGCACAGAATGATGGTGTCATGTTAAAGCAATCTTTCCAAGAATTATAACAATGAACATAAAATGATGATGTAATATGGATAAGTTTCATAAAATTCAGGCTACGATGCATAGAATTCATATAACAACGCATAGAATTCCTGTTATTCAGGCTTTTCTTAGAAAAGAGAGTTCTTAGTACTTAACAATTTCTTGAAAATCTTTAAAAATGATCAGTAACTGGAGATAATGGAGAGTTAGCAGACTATTGAGAAAGAGTGGAAAGACGACAGAGGAAGCACTCCTTTAGCTCCGTGATGTATTGAGCAAATGGGAAGCAAGTAAATAGAAGAATCGGCGACCGCTAGACTACACAAAGTGATGAATGGCCAAGTTTTGCTTCAACACATCGAGAGAAGAGTGGAAATTGCAACAACACTAAGTATACATCTGAGTAAGAAATTATTTAGACTAACAGTGGCATCCTTGGAGAGGTCCAGCCATTGTGAGCCTTTAAAAAGATTTTTTTCCAATTCTCATTAAGAATTTTTACTGTATTAATTCTAAGCATTTTCATGTGTTTATTTTTAAGATATTGCAAAATTTAATTTAATTTTTTGAGATTGCTCTGTTTGCATTCATGTGTAATTATCCCGGGCAACGCCGGGTACCTTTGCTAGTAATATATATCTCAAAACCAACAATGGAAGGCAAAGTTTATGCAATATAGATAAGTTTCAATTTGTAACAATGCATAGAATTCCTGTTATTCAGGCTTTTCTTAGAAAAGAGAGTTCTTAGTACTTATCAATTTCTTGAAAATCTTTAAAAATGATCAGTAACTGGAGATAATGGAGAGTTAGCAGACTATTGTAAAAGGGTGGAAAGACAACAGAGGAAGCAATCCTTTAGCTCCGTGTCCGTATAGATCAAGAGCTTCTACGTCAAGAGCAAGAAAAACTTGAGTTATATCACATAGAATTCCTGTTTTTCGTATTTTTCGTGGAGTGGATAGTCCCTTTGCTCTGTGTTGTATTGATTGAGTTATTATTTAACCAATTGAGAGTTATAATTTAATTTTATGAGATTGTTCTGTTTATTTACAAGCGTAATTATCCCCGGCAACGCCGGGTACCTCTTCTAGTACTTTCATAAAAACAATACAAAAAATTCAAAACTGTGTTTTGCTTCGTTTTCAAGATTTTAATTTTCAAAGCTCGAGTTCCAAGCCACGATACATCCGTTTGTATGTTACAGTTCTTCAGATGTACAAGGCATCCTAAGAAATATAAATTTTGTGGTAATATCTTAATGTCTTAAGCATTCTACAACTGTTTTTTTATTCCTTTCAATGTGAATTCATTAAGTTTTTAAAAGAAAATGTCGAGAAGATACGAGGGTTGATCGAAAAGTAATGCCTCCATGGCTGTAACTTTTATATTTTTAACCGGTTTTCCGTAATTCAAAAGCATTTCCAAATAAGCACATTAGAGGCATTAGTTGTTGCTATGAATGATTAACATGTCCCAAAGTTTTAGTATCTGATACTGACATTTGTCCTCTGTGTAATGCACTATTCACTTTTCGACATTGCCCCCATAGTCCCCATCCCTTTCCACGCACTGCACCAACGTGTGACCTCTCGGGTGAGCCCGTCGGAGAGGAAGTCCGGAGTTGTTGTCGACATCAGGATTGTCGGCAGCTTTAGACCATCTTCTGCAGCATGATAACGCTGGCCCACAAACAGTCGCCACACAGAGGTGTTGTAGCGCCTGCAGTTCAAAGATGAAAGATCTTGCACCTTGCGACTTTCACCATTTTCCAAAGAAGAAAAAGCACCTTAAGATGACGAGATAAAAGAGATAAAAGCACCTTAAGAAAAATTAGCGTATCACCTGTTCCTGAAAATCGAGAATAAATTTGTGTTAAAAACGTATCCTGGCCAAAGATTCAGTCACATTTAATAGGCCAGTGCTTGCTCCATTCATAGCATTCAATTCTATATGCCAGAAACACTGCTCAATATGGCTGGTGAGATTTGCTGAACTTCAGTTGTGATTTCCTCCTTCCGCTCAGGCAAAATGTGCGGATTGTTTGCATACACTTTACCTTTCAAGTAGGGTGCCCAGATTTTTTACGACGCTAATCCGAAACACAGCTGTGAAGAATCCGGAACAAATCCGAGAAACGTAATTTTTGACAATTAAATCTATCAATATCCAATTAATATATATCCTTTTCATTAAAAAAAGATGCTTACTTATTGCAGGGAAGTACACTGAAATCGGGACTGTCCCGCAAATTCCGGGACATTTGGTCACCCTACTTTCAAGGCATCCCAAAAGAAGAAATCGAGAGGTGTGTGGTCCGGCAAGCGTGCATGCCAGATGCCACGTGAGGTGATTCAAGCAGCAAAGACATCCTGCAGAAAGTGCATTGATGCTGTACACGTTTCCATGGCACTACTGCACATTAACTTTTGAATCACTCTATATAATGAAGCCTGTATTAACTTCAGCTGCCTCTGTGTCAAATCCTCGGATGAAGAAAAACGAGAAAAAACACAGATCGAAGGATTTGACAAAGGAAAAAAGAAAAAGGAAGAGAAGAAACACCCCCAACCGCAATCGACGTGGTCCATTGAGAGCAAGAGAATCTAAGTAGCGGGATTGGGGGACCGAGTGTGCAAACTAGCGGGGGACGGAGGGGGACCGAGGGCGCAGAATCCTCCGAAAGGCAAAGTTTGTGCAATCCTATCACAGTAGGAAAAGCTTTAAATTAGATTCCATGGATAATAGAGTTAATGATCTAAGCCATTCCTTGTATTAATCTCTGTTCTATTTTATACAGTGCGCTCCCCACGGTTGACAAACCTGTTAAGGTCGCCGCCCCCTGACATTGTGGTGCCATTGGTTAGCCCACCTGAGCGAACCGAATTTCGAGTCCCATTGTCCGACAACAATCAGCCAGCAAACCCGACTGCTACAACCCAGACGACCTCCTCGTGTCCCGGAGTTAGCTCGTTGACGTACCTCGTGCCTCAGCTACAAAACTCTGCATTCTACACTGATTTGGACTGATTTATGTTGTAACTGCTATTATCAACGTTAAATAATCATAAATCCATTAGACTGTATAAATTTGAATGGATATTTATAAGAGAAAAGGACGAGACACAAAAACCCTGGAATGCAATAAATAGTTAATAAATACAACTGAAAAATAAAATAATAATTAACAAATAACAAAATAATAAATATATAAGTATAATCAAAATAAAACTAAAAAATCAAATTTGATTTTTTAGTTTTATTTTGATTATACTTATATATTTATTATTTTGTTATTTGTTAATTATTATTTTATTTTTCAGTTGTATTTATTAACTATTTACTGTATAAATTTCAAATTAAACAATTAAATCATTGTTTTCTCAAACCTCTCTTTGTCGTCACTCTGTTGGTGTTATAGAAAAAGACACGACACTCTGCAATTCATCTCGTCCTTCAGGGAACTCTGAAGTAACTGACTCTGAAGAAGTGTAAAGTAAATATACTTTCTTTATTACTTACAATTCGACATCATAATGCAAATTTATATTTTCTTACTAAATTATCTTATATAATAGGTGCTCCATACTTTTCTGACTTCTAAGAAACATTTTTCCTATTGATATAATTATTATTGTAATGCTATTATTGATTTTATTTTTTCGTGTAATTATAATTAATAATACGATTTATATAAATAATAAAACGTAAATAAATGAATGGTCCCAAGGTTAACCGCTTTCTCTTCCCTGTACGAGTAGTCAAGTCCCTACTATCTGACTCCCACTGCTTGGAGCTCAAGCTTTAAAAATTAATATCTTCAAACGGAGCTCTCGTTGTATTGCCACACCCCCCCTTTTTTAGACCCAAAAATCGGAAATAGATTAAACCGATGTACTGCCACAAACCAAAATTCACACTCTTGTCACACAAAAAAATAAAATAATTTTATTATTCACGTCAATAAAATAATTTTTCACTTCAATAAAACGTAGTTTCACTTCAAAAAAATGTAAATTCATTTCAATAAAACGTAAGATCATAGTATGCTGATTATTAATGGAGCTGAATCAACATTGACATAATTTTTTTTCATAAATTTGTTAAAAAATATGTGAACGGATATTTATAAGAGAAAAGGACGAGACACAAAAGTAGATAAGTACTCGATCGGGGTGAATATTAATGAGCTAGGCACCCCGATTTCAACCAATCAGCGTGCAGTATTCGCGTCACGTGACAACCCACCCTCCTTCCTGACGTCACAGGCATTCAACCAATCAGCGTGCAGAATGCGTATCACGTGACCAACCATCACCTCGTATTCGTGTCCACCCATCCCCCCTCCACCCCACTTCCTGACGTCACAGGCGTTCAACCAATTCGCGTGCAGAATGCGTATCACGTGACCACCACCCCCTCCTCTATTTGGGGCGTTGGTCTTTTTTTGGGTGTGGTCTTTTTTTGGGTATTAAATTAATTTCTTCATCCTCTGATGTACCCCTGGTGCTGAGCACCAGATTAGAGGGGTCCTGATGCTCTCAGCAAAATCCACTTAGGTGATTCTGTCTTACAAGTGAACACCTGTTGATTTCCTTAAATACCCACCTAACTGGGTAGGGGTTAGTATACTGGCACCTCAAATTGATCACCTAATTACTAATTCACTATTGTTTCTTGGGTAACCAAATTTTTTCCTAGCTCTTTTACAGTTTCTTCTACGACTGCTGTTTCAAGGTGTATTGTTTTGTTTTTAATTTTCAACTAATTGCTACATTGTTTCAATTGACAAGTGTGCATCTGAGTAGGGACTAAT
>JAHWFO010036887.1:2870147-2895384 GCA_023313115.1 Rhysida immarginata
AAGCAGAGAACACAGGAAAGAAGGAGAGAGAGAGAGAGAGAGAGAGAATGCCAATCCAATTAATTTAAAATTAAATGTAAAAGGATAAATAGTGCGTAAGCAAAATGTCTTTAAATTGCATAAAATGTTTATTCAAAGATTAGCATATGAATATTATATGAAAAACGAAAGCGTGTTAGTTTGAGTAGTAACTGGTAAGAAAAAATTACTTAAAAAACTTAAAGGAAATATCTGATTACATAATATCAAAGTTGTAGAAGTCTCTTATAAATTATATAAATGACTAGAATAAGGCATTCTCACTCCCTCCCTGTTTGGAATGATTTATGACAGTTCAGTAAGAGTTCAGTATAATGCGTAATTGCAACCTTTGTTAAAGGAAAGAACTTTTAATTATTGTCAGTTAACGTGTGGGCCCAACAGGTAGAAAAAAAACCACTTACCTGTTACCATTAATTGCACTCAGAAAGAAGTATATTGTCTGTTCAGAGCACTTTGTTGTAGATGAAGAGAATGCGAAGGTCTTCTACATGATCCTTCGATCCCATGATGTTGTTTCATTCACTGATCCCAGCGACCACGCTCCCACCACTGTGAATCGCAGATTCCCCAGCTAAGCGCTGATTCGTCCGGGTGTTTCAGTCGTGAAGCTCGGCTGCAGTTGAGTCCACTCTGTCAACGTTCTCGAACTCTTGTAGTCGAAATGTTCTGTTAGACATGCACTTCATTCGTGGTTGTTGTGACCTGTCTTTTTCTCTGCCTTCACATGATGGATAACACCACTCACCCCTCCTTGCATGTCACCTTGTATAGTCTCTTGCGTTGTGTACTTTTTTGCTCCGCCATTTGTTTTTTATGTGTTGCTCAATCTTTTTTAGCCTATTCCTCCATCCATCGAAGGGAGCGATGCATTGCTAAGCAACGCCCCTGCATCCGGCGTCTCCCTCGCTCGAAAATGACAGGAAAAGCAGAGAACACAGGAAAGAAGGAGAGAGAGAGAGAGAGAGAGAGAGAGAATGCCAATTAAATAAAATGAAAACGACTACACAAA
The DNA here is from genome assembly GCA_023313115.1 of Rhysida immarginata. NCBI lineage: Eukaryota > Metazoa > Arthropoda > Chilopoda > Scolopendromorpha > Scolopendridae > Rhysida > Rhysida immarginata. The sequence continues at coordinate 2,871,199 of JAHWFO010036887.1, forward strand.
ACTTGGATGGGCCTGAGCAAAAGTATAAGAAAACTCCCAAATGCACTCAATTTGTCAGAGAAAGTCAAGTCTTATCAGAATTAAAGTGTAAATGATAAATAACAGTGAATTAATATTATAAAGGATAGGAAATTAAAAAAATTGGGTCAAAAGAACAAAATAAAGTGAAATGCGTAAGGACAATATGAATATTGTCACACATTCAACAATTCTCTGTTTAACAATTCCGAATGCTCTCAGAAATTCGTATAGATGGAGCATGATGAAGGAGAGGGAGTCCAGAAAACGAATTTTCAATTCCATAATCTCGATAAAAAGCACTTTCAAACCTGTGTAAATTATGTGTTTATTATTTGTGATAAACTCTGGTATTATGCCTTGTGTAAACAGGTATCACATGACAAACATACCTTTGAACTAAAGCATGTTATGCACAAAGACGGTTGCATTTATAAACATGGGTGTTGAAGCCTGATTACGACGATGAAGATCAGGCGTAGCAAGATGGAATCCATAAATTCTATGGGATCAGCACCCCTGAAAAATTTATTTACATAATCCCAGAGTCCTGACATGACTTCGAGTATTGGTGATAATTCACCTGTAGCAAAATCCATCTGGGTTTCCACATCAAAGATTACATATCACTACACGATATTTTTGTTTGACTCTTTCTCACCAGATGGGTTTTCTTTCTTGGTCAAAACATAGCAATACCAAGGTTCATGAGCACCATGACACTGGAAACACTGTTTTGGATTACACAAATGACCTTTTTGTACTTCATAAACATGTTTACACTTGAGTGTCATACAAGGTTTGATGGAAAGTTCTGGGTTCTGGGACATTGTAACCTTTAAGGAACCTATTGCCAGCATCACAGTGTTTGTACTCAAAATTTAATGATGATCTAGGAGTCCCCTGCCCATTCTACATCTGCCATTGCAAAGATGATCTTTCTTCTGACGAGAATCATGGAACAACACACCATAGCGCTCACAGAATCCTTTCTAAGGCATGGATTCCACATGCGTAAAAACAACGACAGAAACCACGAGGCAGAAAATGTTCTGACGTCAGTTCCTGCCCAACAGAAAATTCCTATTTTTTGGAGTTGGATTGAGTCATAACCTACAAAAATAAGAGAATTTTCTGCCTTGTGGTTTCTGCCGTTGTTTTTACGCATGTGGAATCCACGCCTTAGTGTAGTAACCCATTAAATTAGTGATCTTTTCATAATGATTATCGCTTAAAAACAAATGTAAAGTGAAATTGACATGGATAAAAGAGCTAAATATGTTTGAAATTTTTCCAAGCTATCTAGCCTGCCTGCATTGTCAAATTCAATGGCATCATGTGTACATAATTGTTGAGCCCTTATTTCCTATAGTGGTTTCTGCCATCACAATACTACTCAAATTATGTGGTATTCTTTTTTTTTAGTTCCCTACTCTTCATTTGCCATTGCAACCACTAGAGCACATATTAAACATAAACCATCAGAATTAATGACCAAATCCTAATGACCAAACCCTTTTGAGACAAATGGTCTTCAACAGGCACAGCATTACAATCAATGCGCTCTGTAGCAGGTAAAGATGGTGAAGGAGCACAACATTTGATTCGAGTTGACCATCCATTATCATACCCGACCGCGATTGTTCTAAACTTTGTGGAGCATCCATAACTTTCTCATCTGTGTAGTGATCTAATAATCCAAACTGTAAATTAATGGCATCATTTAAAGATTGCGTGCGAATTACAGCATGGTGTGATAATAAATGGATTGGTGCTCTCCTATAGTCTGATTGAAAACAAGATTAAAAATCGATCTAAGCACCTCAGGAACGTCTGACAATAGAATTTGTTGTAAATTTTTAAATGTCAGGTGATACGAACTTTCAACTTTGTATTTATGGGAACCAAAAGAGTCGAAACTATCAACTCTGACATTCAAGTCAGGCATTCAAGTCGGAGCTATCAAGTCAGACATCCAAATCGGAACTATCACGGGTGGATTCTAATGATGATTGATCATCTTATGTTGTGTTCAACAGATCATTTGGAAGGCTAGGTGGGTTAGAGCGGACAGGACTGATGGTTCTGAAAAATTTGAAGGGCCAGGAATAAGATCAGGTTTGGGAGGAACAGGATGAACAGTGAGTGTATGAGTTGTTTGTAAAAATTGAGCATCAGATAAAGTACACTGGGTTGGAGTATAAAGAATTTTCCAAACATTCTCTGTGCATGCTGGTAAATTAGTGTGCTGCATTGCATACAACAAAAATTTGGAGAGGGGGTGAAAGCGAGTGGAGGTAGCAGCTGAAGTTTAGGCAGTGACAGAAAATGGCTGTAAACGTAAAGCCCGTGGAAACATTTTCATCATGCAGTTTATTTAACTGCATGTGGTTGCCTGATGGCAACAAAGATGGAGCATTCACAGGGGAAAATTGTCTGAAATATGAGGCAAATTTAATGGCTGTGATTATGTTGGATCAAATTAAAACCTCCAGCACAGAAATTTTATGGTTGTGATTATACTGAATTAAATGCGTCACTATCACTGTCAAGAACCAAGTCCTGAACACGGAGATTTTTCATTTCCAACATAATTTTGGAGATGTGCTATATGAAAACGAATTAAAACCAATTCTGATGTTTCTTAATAGGAGCAGGAAAGTTCTGAGAATGACAAACTTAAGAAAGCTGACTTTAGATTTTACACCTTTATTTTTGTACATAAGGAAATGAACACTTCCTCGATGAATATTACAATTTATTGACACAGTAGAAAACTGGTTAACAACGACTTCCTTTGACCGATCATTACTGATTGAAATTTTAGGGATTTGCCTAACTTCTTGAACACAGATTTTCAAGATTTCATTTAATGCCACAAGTACTGGAACAAATTCCAAAACTTTATAGCAAATTTTAATATTTGTTTTATGGTTTTGCGAAATTGATTGGAAATTCTGGTGTCTTTTTGAGTAGGCAAATTTTCAATTTCACTATGTTGAATGCGAGCTAATTTTCACAAAACTAGAATTTGTAGAAAAAATACTCCATTAATTCTACACGCATTTTTCATGTGAATCACGATAGCCGTGAGAGAAATAAATACGTACCAATGCACCAAATTTATTCGTGTTGTAAGAGATAGGGTTCATGAATGAAATCTCTATAGTTAACATACACTGACCCGAGAATTACAAACACTTTATTGAGGGGTTTAAATAAATGTAAGAATAGAGTTGCATGGATGCAGAATCTGGGATGTCACCTTTTGTAAACAAGTTTTGTATTTTGTGTATCTCATCAATTTCAGATGTTGAAGAAAGGTAATGAGAGATGAGTCCATAACAGCCTTTATCTAAGAGCTGCAACGGCCTTTTGGAACAGATAACATTGTCTGTAACTACGACTATAAAACCCTACAGGCGCAATGTACTCAATGAATTTGGAACGTATGTATGTTCCTTGAAAAACAACGTTTTTAGAAAACAGTTTCATTGCAATAAACACTCAACGTGAATCAAAGCATGTCATTTATTTTATGATAGCAGCAATTTTCAAGTGAGTTGTGTGAACACTTGCCATTTTTGATTTGCATACAGGGATCGATGAGATCGCCCAAACTGTAAAAGGCTTCTCTTTGTTTCATGGAGTTGAAGAACTTAAACAGACTAATTATGCATGACTTCTTTGTCCGAGTAGCAACTGCAAATGTGGAAGCAAAATGGGCCATAAGACGCACATGGCTGATGGGATCTTATCTCAACGAGGGGTCCTCTACCTCTTTGAGTTTTCTGCCATAACCTAAAAGAGCCAAACCTAGAAACAAAGAAGAAAGAAATCTTAATTGAAATATTCCGAGAGGAATTTATGAATATTGCAAAAAAACAATAAGAAAAGCCAGCCATTCAAGGTGAAACAAGAGAAGACTACACTGTGCAACAAATTTGAACCTTTTTTCTGTCCTTTAGATGAAACTATGTGATTATGTGTAAACAAAAGGTGCTTGATTCATATATCAAAACCAAAATGGTCCATCATGTACTGTTTTTGTAAGAGACACACTTCTCAGAGAAATGTAACAGAGGCTTGATTATGGAAAACACAAACACTAAACGGATTTTTTTGGCCCTTTCTTCTTGTAGGCATCTGTTGGTGTGTCCCTGATAACAGCAATATTCAGTTAGCATACTTCCATTCCATCGTTAAGCTCTGCTTGTGTGATTTCATGATGTGAACATGTCATAGATGTAGATAGTTGAAAGTCAGGATCTTGATAGGTTGTGTCATCGGAGGGTCTTCCTCTGAATCAACAGTATATTTATCTAGAGTTGTAGGTATAGGAAGACCTTCAGAATGAGGAACTGGTCGCATAGCGTTTCTATATGTGCTACAATATAGATACGTAAAACGCTAAAATGTGGATTTTTTGGAAAATGGTACGTGGTAAACAAAAAATAAATACAGGTTCGTTATTTTCAGCCAAAAATAGACAAGAAACGCATATTTTCATCTAAAGGACATTTTTCATGTTGTACAGTGCAATCATTATGTACACAGAGCAAACAAAGATGGGGTGTTGGAGGTACCAACACCCATCACAGTAAGTCCATTTCTAAAACCTGTGTCTGTGCAAAAAATTTTGGTTATTTCATATTCTGACTCTGGAGTCTGAGTATTCAAAAAAGGAGAATAGGAATTTCTCAAAGACCAACCTTCTAAATCCTTGTTTTCGTCAATAAAATCGAGTTAAAATTCTAAGATCATGAACTCTTAAGTTTGTGCCTAGGTTTGCCATCCCCTTTCCAGGAAATAAGATTTGAACTGTTTTATTGATGCAGAAAAAGAAATAGAGGGTTGGTCTTTGAGACGTTCCTATTCGCTTTATGATATCTAAAAATCTGAAATCACAATTTCAAAAATCCAAAATTTTTGCGACAATGGCACAGACTCATAGATTTCAATAATGAACTTAAAAAGTTAAAGAGACAACACAGCAGGAATTGAGTAACTTAGAGAGATGTTATTGTGGGCTGTCACATAACCAGTATGTCAATATAGGGTATCTCACCTAAACTGAACCAATAGAAATCTTTCACTTCTTCTAAAATACAAATCAGACAGAGTACTTTCTTTGGAAGATTTATTGTACTTCTAAGCTTATGTGAGGGGTTTTTATGTGTATTCTGTTTCTAAAGAAACTAAAGCCATTTTCAATACAGAAGTTTTACTTGGGAGGTTTTAAGTTTGTAGTAACTTCCTGTAGAGAAGTTTATCATAACTTCCTGTAGAGAAGTTTGTCATAACTTCCTGTAGAGAAATTTGTAGTATGCACTGCTGGCAAAAAAAATGCAATACCTAGAAGGAATGGGTCGATTTATTTGAAATTTTGCACACATTTAGTATTGGTGGCTTACAAGAAATGATTCAAATTGCAAGACAGTACGTCCATAAGTATTTTGCATAGGATGGCTCCCATGCCCCTCTGGAGAAGAATGTTCCGACCAGATTTGCCTGAAATCATCAGTTTGGCATCTGCATTCTACTGAAACAGTTCACTGTAGGTGTAATGGCAACAACTGTAATGCCTCGCATATGCCGCCATGCTCCTGTGCAACAACTCAGAGTTAGACAGAGGTCGGATTGTGGGACATCGAGAGGCTGGATGGTCTCATCGGCGTATTGTGATGCAGATTGATCATAATGTTTCTCAGTGTTGGCTCAATGTTGTGAGCAGTGATTTATGGTATGAACGCACTCACCTAGACCTGGTTCTGGACGCCCACACACTATTGACCCACACCAAGAATATTGAATCGTACGAGAAGCTTTGAGCAACCATACAGCATCCACAGCAGAGATAAGGGCCAGAGTGGCATAAGCTTTGTCAAGACAGTTCATTGGTAACCGTTTGCTAGCTGCAGGACTGCGGGCACGGATTCCTCTAGCCAGACTCCCACTTCTGCAAGAGCACCAAGCTGTGCAGTGGCGCCTCAAAAGAGCAACTGGAGAACTGAATGGACATGTATGTGTGCAGCAAAGAGCAACAGAGCGCCATCTTCCACAGTGCATCTGTCTATGGCACACAGGTCCAAGCCTGGGGTGCGATCAATTACAACTCGCGATCACCCTGAGTGTTTGTGGATGGAACATTGAACAGCATTGTGGAACCTGTACTTCTGCCCTTCTTGCAACAGGAGGGTAACATGTAGCTGGATAACGCCCATCCCACTTTGCTCCTGTTAGCTTGCAGACCTTACAGCATGTGGCACTACTTCCCTGGCTAGCACGATCTCCAGACTTGTTGTTAATTAAGCATGTGTGGGACATGATGGGACATAACGTTCATCATCGCTGCACACCAGCTGCAACAATTCCACAATTGCTGCACAACCATCCAACATCTTTTTGACCGCATGCATGCAAAAGTCGAGGCCTGCATTCAAGCTTGCGGCGGTTATACGATTTACTATTGTGGTCTACTGGGGCATGGGAACCAACCAGTACAACGCTTTTCTGGACGCATTGTCTTGCAATTTGAATCATTTCCTGTATACCACTAATGCTACATGTGTACAAGATTTCAAATAAATCAACCCATTCCTTCTAGTGTTGCATTTTTTTTCCAGCAGTGTAGTTAGTTTGGTACATATTTTTATTATTAAAAACAATCGTTTTAAAACTCATATGCATATATCTGGCTCTCGAAATCTAGTTTAATCTGAGTGTTGAATATGTTATATCGGAAGCTTGCTCCGAATGCAAGTAAACATAATTCTATTTCCTTGTGTTTTTACTTAATTTAGTTTCATTAAATGGAGACAACGACTGAAAGTAAGTAAGTTTCAAATATATAAATGAAGTGGAATAAAATGCAATAAAAGTGAATTGTTATTTAATTATAGAAGTATTTAAAATGCCGTTTTATTATTGTTTCCAGTTTAAATCACAAAAATTAAAATATACAGAAGTCCAAAGTCCCACGAGATCCCACTCTCAAACAAATTTCTCATCTTTTTTGATCATTCTTCATTAATAATTAAAAACAAGAATGATTTTACCGCCAAAGCGGATAAAGGGAGCACATTTTCTACAAAACCAATTGCCACTATCATTATTTACTCGTCATATTCACTCATGGCACGTTGTTAGGAGTTGTTTGATATATTACATGCCATATGTTAACATTTAAAGTTCCAATGGTGCCATATGGTATCATATGGCACCTTTAAGGCACGTGCTACTAAGCCGATACAATCATCATTATTTTCTCGTGATATTCACTCATGGCACCTTGTTACGAGTCGTTTGATATATTACATGCCATATCTTAGCATTGAATGTTCCAATGGTACCATATGGTTTCATAGGGCACCGTTAGGGCACTTGCTACTAAACCAAAAACAATTATCATTATTTTCTCATGATATTCACTCATTACATGTTGTTATGAGTCGTTTGATATATTACAGGCCATATCTTAGCATTGAAAGTTCCAATGGTTTCATAGGGCACCATTAGGGCAAGTGCTACTAAACTGTTAACCATTATCATTATTTTCTCGTGATAGTCACTCATGGCACGTTGTTACGAGTCATTTGATATATTACATGCCATATCTTAGCATTGAAAGTTTCAAGGTTACCATATGGTATCATAGGGCACCATTAGGGCACGTGCTAGTAAACCAATAACCATTATCATTATTTTCTCGTGATATTCACTCATGGCACCTTGTTACGAGTCGTTTGATATATTACATGCCATATCTTAGCATTGAAAATTCCAATCTTACCATATGGTTTCATAGGGCACTATTAGGGCACGTGCTAGTAAACCAATAACCATTATCATTATTTTCTCATGATATTCACTCATTACATGTTTTTACGAGTCGTTTGATATATTACATGCCATGTGTTAGAATTGAAACTTCCAATGGTACCATATCATGCCATAGGGCACCATTAGGGCACGTGCTACTAAACTGTTAACCATTATCATTATTTTCTCGTGATAGTCACTCATGGCACGTTATTACGAGTCGTTTGATCTATTACATGCCATATCTTAGCATTGAAATTTCCAATGTACCATATGGTTTCATAGGGCACCATTAGGGCACGTGCTAGTAAACCAATAACCATTATCATTATTTTCTCGTGATATTCACTCATGGCACCTTGTTACGAGTCGTTTGATATATTACATGCCATATCTTAGCATTGAAAGTTCCAATGGTACCTTATGGTTTCATAGGGCACCATTAGGGCACGTGCTAGTAAACCAATAACCATTATCATTATTTTCTCGTGATATTCACTCATGGCACCTTGTTACGAGTCGTTTGATATGTTACATGCCATATCTTAGCATTGAAAGTTCCAATGGTACCATATGGTTTCATAGTGCACCATTAGGGCACGTGCTACTAAACCAATAACAATTATCATTATTTTCTCATGATATTCACTCATTACATGTTGTTACGAGTCGTTTGATATATTACATGCCATGGTTTAGAATTGAAAGTTCAAATGGTACCATATCATGCCATAGGGCACCATTAGTGTACGTGCTACTAAACTGTTAACCATTATCATTATTTTCTCGTGATAGTCACTCATTACATGTTGTTACGAGTCATTTGATATATTACATGCCATATCTTAGCATTGAAAGTTTCAAGGTTACCATATGGTATCATAGGGCACCATTAGGGCACGTGCTACTAAACCAATAACTATTATCATTATTTACACGTGATATTCACTCATGGCACGTTATTACGAGTCGTTTGATCTATTACATGCCATATCTTAGCATTGAAATTTCCAATGTAGCATATGGTATCATAGGGCACCATTAGGGCACGTGCTACAAAACCAATAACTATGATCATTATTTACACGTGATATTCACTCATGGCACGTTAATACGAGTCGTTTGATATATTACATGCCATATCTTAGCATTGAAAGTTCCAATTGTACCACTTGGTACCATTAAAACACGTACTACTAAACAATTCAGACATCACTATATTCGGTTATATTCATTCATGAGACATCCTTGCACGTACACGTGCTATTAGACCGATACTTGCTATCACTAGTTACTCTTTTATATTCGTTCATGATATGTTGTGACAATTTGTTGATATATTACATGCCATATCTTGTTATAGGAAATGAAATGTTTAAGAGGGTATCATAATGGTACCATTAAAGCACGTGCTATTAGAGCACGTACTTATTCCTGCTATCTCACGTTCGTACTTCTGCGTACTCTGTCCCATTTTAATGGATTGGTGAAAACAGACTGTGAAAAAGTTAATTCGTTTTCAAGTTATCGTAATAAATGCTAAGCTCCCTAGGAATAAAAAAATTCTCTTGATTTAGGGACCGAACTGCCCTTTTAATAATCGTCAAACACGTGCATCCTGCACGCACACCATCTCATTAACGTTTAGAGCACGCGCAGAACCGAACCCATGTTCTCAACACGCGTTTTACCAAATGCGAGGATAATTCGTTTCTTCCAGCAATTCAAGACATGATTGAATGAATTGTGAGATTGCAATACTTGCAATTCAATACATGCAACGCAATGAATTGTGGGATTGTCTACAGACGGACGGACAGACGGACGGACGGACAGCTGGACAAACCGATCACATAAGCACATTTCTATATATAGAAAATGTGCTAAAAAAATAGCTGCCCCCATTTGCCTCATTTTGTTTTATCTAACCTATGTTTTCGCTTCAACTGTCATTCGCCAGTTTTCGAGCACCATGGCCTCCACCTGCACAGCAATCATCGGTTCAATAATCGAACTATCAGTTTTATCAATTGGGCAAATGTCTGAGGAAGTGCAAGAGCTGTGTACTAAACTTATAAAGAAGTATCGACAAGACTTTGTCCAGAAAAGTACTCGAGTTAAAAATATCGTCTTTTTTTACGACTTTTCATATCCTCAGATTCGCTAATACATGTATCAAGCTTACGGAAATTGCCGGCAAAAGAAATAAAATTATTAGAATTCGTAGCAATTGAATTGCTAAAGGCAATCGTTTATGAGAATTCAAATTTATATATTTCTTCATTGAAAAATAGTGAAGACGGATCTGGACATTCTTCTAACGAAGAATAATGATTCCGCCATTTTTTTGTACAAACAATATCAAATTCAAAATTAGTGACCTCAAAAACCCCTATGTATTGAACTTTAGAAAACTAAAGTATGTGTTTAACTTTCGGCCACGTTTTTGACAATTGGGACCACTGTGGGTCGGGTGGATAAACGTACAAACCAAGCATGCATTTTTAAAAGTAGCGTTTACCTAAAGCTCCTAATAATGCGCGTTTGGTCTGTACGTTTATCCGTGTGGATAACTTGAAAACGGAGTAGCTTTTTCAAAATCTGTTTTCGACAATGTGATCAGCAAGGATAAAATAAAATTAGCTTTTTATTTAATTTTAAGTTTTTCAATATGATCTTTTAGCTCGGCTGTATCAACTTTTCAGGCTTTTTTGTGAACCCCTTCAAGTCGATTGCACTTGCTAAAACAGTGACTGTTAAGAATACCAAGATAATGGCATGTCATTTAACAGTCGATTCGTCAAGAATAAATACGATGTTAGTTTCTGTTTATTGTTTACATGGGCACACGCACTTGTTTGTAAGATTTTATTTTGTATCCAACCAATCAATGACTATTTACACTATTTACTGCATACGAGGGTCAGTCAAAAGGTTCCCGAAATGACGGCATAGCACTCTAATGGTAGGACATTTGGCAACGGTTACCTAATCTCCTTCAAAGTTGCACCCTTGCGAGCACATGCCCTTGCTCCATCATATCCGCCATTCTTGAAGTTAATGGATGCTGAGAAGCAAGTAGTATTAATTCGTACATTGACTACTCTATTTCGTCCTTGCTAGAAAAATTTCCTTGATAGTGCCTAACGACCAGCAGAGACTAGATCTTCAGGAGCTCGGCCGTTGCATTCAACTTGATGTCCTCCATGGTTGCGAAACATGTCCCCTTGTGGCCCATTTTCAGAGTCGGGAAAGGTCACCAGGAGCGAGGGATGACAGGAATATTTTTTTTAGCGAGTTGTGCCTCGCACCAATTGCTGCACAACAAACGATGTGTGCCTTGGTGCGTTATCGTGATGCAGAAACCACTATCCCTGACACTTGTCGTGCCACTTCCTCCGAATCGCATCGCCTAAGCTCCGCAAAACTTGCACGTAGAAAGGTCCTGTAACAGTCTGTCCAGGTGGTATGAATTCAAGGTGCACCAAACAGTCGGTGTCAAAGAATGCAACGTACGACCAACACTCATGTTTACTTCAATGGAAACAGTAACGAAACGGCAAATTGAAAACTGTGTGCCTGCGAGCAGAGATGCTATCTTATCACAAAAGTGGGATTGCTATCTTATCACTCGTTTGCCGTCTGTTGAGGAATTCCGGGAACTTTTTGGTTGCCCCTCGTATTAAGCATCTTGCATGCCTCTTAATATGTATTCTTGATAAAGCCAGGAATAAAAGACGAAACCAATCGGAAGTCTGTGTGTATTCTTTACCGATATGTATTGCAAGGCCTCCATCAACTTCATCAATAAGGAAAGTACAGAGAGCTCTCCATTTTACAATATAAATAAATAACAGTTAACTGTAAATTAATATTAAAATTATTACACAATTCTTATTCTTTCTTCCTATAAAGTCTGCTTTGCCTATACTCTGTCCGACGAAAGTTTGACAGGGCGTGTCCAGTTAAATTTCAGCTTTCAATTATTTAGGCATTGTTGCAAAATAAAATTAACAATGCCTAACAATTGAAATTGGAAATTTAATTGGACACGCCCATTCAAACTTTCGTAATTGTGGTAGTCCATTGGATGGGAGTATACATGCCTCACGTACCACTATGGCATTCTGTCTGTGCAAAATTGAACTTCACAGGCTGTAAGCCTGCTCGCCTCTAGTTTTTAATATACGTATAGGCTGTTAGAAATATTGATGTCAATCTTGAAAGAGGTGCTAGAAGAAGTCAAAAGTAATTAAAATAATGTTAGTTCTTATGCAAAGTGTAATGGTTATCAAGATTCCGTATTACTAGATTTTTCTCAAAATGATTAGCAGCACTTATAAACAATAATAGTTCAATCTAGATGCATTAATTTAAAAAGTAAAGTTTTCCAAAACAAATATGGAAATTTGTGAATACTTTAATAAAATAATTAGTTATTTAATTTTACAATATGCATACAATGCTTCTGGGCCTCAAAATGATAAATACCCCATTAATGCCTGTAAAAGTGTTGTTTTATATTAAGAAAAATTAAACAATTTTCAAACGTTCAGTAAGGGGTCACTGCTAATAAATTGTAAACATCAGCCAACTGGGATTTGCATGTTATTATTATTAATAATTTATTATTAATTTGTTTATTAAAGTTACAAATACATCTGTCAGGGCCCAAATAGCTTGGTGGGTCGACGAGTCGGGTCACAGACAGGTCAACATAAATATTACAAAGTACAATGTAATACAAGCTATTTTAATTTTTAAAACAAGTTGATTCTCATTTGAAAAGGAGAGGTTGTCAGTTAGTAATAAGGATTTTATAGTACATGTATACGAGTATTTGCACAATCTGACAGGAGGCGGATAGTCAGGTAGTTGAGACCATCGTTTAATGGCTATGTAAGAAATACATCTACTCTGGTAATTATTCTTAACAGCGGGAAGCCTGATAGAAGTCGCAGTACGTGTGTGGTGACTGTGACAGTAAACTGCAATGAGGGTGTAACGTGTATTTAGCTGGGCGATTAGAGCTGAGCACAGTGGAAGACTTATGTCACGCAACAGTGAACAGATTAATAAAAAAGTAAAGTTTATTGCCCAAAGCTTAAACAAAAACTTAAACAATCGAAGTAGCAAAACAAAAACTTATAGCTAGCACTACTAACTAATATATTGGAAAAATAGATTCCAGTAATGAAATGCAATAATCTACTGATAAACAATATGCATACGAGCATAATTTTATAAACACAATTCTTGTATCACAAAATTGTAATAAGCACAATACCTAAACTAATACTATCCAATTGCTAAGAACAAAGAACTAATTGACAGCATTAAATATGAATAGCTAAGCATATAGACAACTTAAACTCATAAATCATCAAAATTGCTTAACAACAAGGAACGCTATTTCATCATAACACTCTTGATTGAAACGAAATAGATTCAATATTCCAAATTCATACAAGCGTCTTCCACAGAAAATTAATTGAGTTCAAAGTCACTATTACAAAAATATAAATTTCAAGCTCTGTTGCAGCCTCAAAGAGCTGTTACACAATAAGCCATATATGTAAACAGATTGGGTCAAGTCCGGTGAATATCCTTAATGAATATAATTTAATTATTCAGTTCGACAACTAGAATAAGAGAACCAAGAATAAAATTATTAATGCCAACTCAGTTAACAATTCACTTTTTCCGTTCTTTTTTTTGACATTAAAACGTTTCTTTGAGCATATAACAAAATAAAAACCAAATTACCTTAACTGTGGATAAATAACATCAATGGTAACACAAAGAGCCAAAAACCGCTTTTCCACAACAAAATATTTATTATGCCTGGATACGTATTTCGGACGCTACGCGTCCATTTTTCAACAAGACTGAATGTTACAGTGTGCCTTAGGGCTATTTATATATAATAGGGACCAATCAGGTTCCTTTACAAGTGGATAAACATTTTCGCAAAGCCAATCAGGTAAATTACAGCCAAGAATACAGAATAAATTTGAAACAAAATGTAAGGGTCCGGTTTACCTATGTTCATTACCATAACCAAATAATTATAAAACGACTGCGCCATCCGATTACTATCGGAAAAAATGTTAATTAGCTAATTACCAACTAATATTTAAACCCAATACCGAATCTTACATAGTAATTCTTCCACACAGGTTCGTGCCAAGAAGGGCGAGAATAGAATGAGGGACTCAAGTTTTTGATTAACAATAACAATGAAATTTATTCGTAATAAAAAAAAGAATGAAAATAAGTGAAGACTAAAATATGAGTTGGAACACTAAATTCGCTAACTTGACTAGGTCACAATAAAGATGAATTCTGAACCATAATATAATTAACTAATGAGATTTTATAAAAAGAAAACGCTTTTTTATGGCCAAAGGGAAAATATAGATCATACATACTCTTCTGACGAATCAATTGGTCTTGCTTCTTTGGATTTGGGCTCGTTGATCTTCTGCCGATGTTTGTGGCTCAAATGGGAATCTTCGAACGTGATCGCGTCATTTTTGGGGACAATACTAACTGAATTTTACGGGAAACTGTCATTATTTAAGTTGGGTCGCAACTATGATAACTTTCATTAAAAAGCCTCGTTTATCGAGCAAAATTAAAGTTAAACTTTTGCACCATGATTAGAATAAAATAAATAATAATTTTAACTAAAGGAATTTTGATGTTCCCTTCATGACGGACGCCCGTGAGCCGGACATGGATAGCAAAAGGGTTGCTATCAGTCGGATTACAAAGATCCAACCCCGTCACTTACGCTTCGGTACGCCCGCGCATGAGAGGGCAGAAATTGGAAAAAGCCGCTCGTGCTCTGGACGATGCAAGATTCCAGAGAACACTGATTCTCTCAAAACTACAAGTTCCCTCGTTCGAGAAGGGGTTTGGAAACGACCAATCAGCGATTGATTATGTCGTCAGAGATCTGGAATTCTGGGGTTCAAAGGAAAGGTCAAAACTAAAGCTAAAAGCTTGTTTCTGGGTCTTGAATAGGCGTCACTTCGTCTTAACACCCACCTGCAATCTCCAGATGTGCGGGTGTTGCATGGTAGAGGGGGTCACTGGTCAGCTTTCTGCTGCTCTTAATTGCCGTTGGGGTAAACTTTCCTCCCAGGGCGTCTTTGATCTCACCCCCGCGATTCGTTCTCCTTTCCAAGCTGGCTTGCATCCTTTTGCCAGTCATAATTTACAAAAGCCTTCTAGCTGCCTCAAATAGAAGGGTCAAAGCCCAATGGCTTATCCCACAGGTCCCGTCATCGTTATTCAGAAAAAGGGATAGACGCCAAAAGCATTCCACACGCAAGTGATAAACAAAATCAAGAAGAGAGGGAGACATTTCCTCAGACAAAAAGAGATTCTAACTTACAACAAAATTATCTATCCAATTCTAGAAATTTAATAAAAGAGGGATAAATTCTCCTCTGTAACTCGTCTTTAGTTCAATAATGCTCAAATAAACAATTAAATGCTGGTAGTAAGCAGAAATACGAATAAATTAATATTCAGAATTATATTCTCATTTAAATAAGCATGATAATAAACTGGGACTCCACAAAAAAATTTGAAAAAAAAAATAAGCCAATCAATTGCGAGCAGGACACAAGTACACCAAAGAATAGATAAAAATAAAAAGAGGGTGAAGTAGCCAATAAACGAGCGTGGGAGGGGGGGGGTTCAAAGATTATCACTACATAAGTCAGAGAGAAGGACCAATCCGGGAAAAGCAAGAAAGAAGATCGAAACAAAGAGCCTCAAGCCAGGGTCCATTCAGAGAACCCAAAAGCATCAGTGCACGTACCTAAGCAGGTTATCCCAGCCGTTAAGGTCCATAGGGCCCTTGTCATCATTAAGGAGTTTGCTTCCCTGCTCTTTGTAAATCTCCAAAGTTTCAAGGAAATTGAGCTTGCTCCAGTCGCAGGTACGGTGGAGAACTTTGAAGTTGTCAGGTTTAGCGTCATGTCCAGTCTGTATAATATGCTGTGCAAAGGCAGAAGCTTCCGGATTGTAGCGGATGTACCTGAAATGATCCTTGATCCTGATAGTAACCATCCTCCGTGTCTGCCCGATGTAAAAGGAATCACACGTCCCGCAATTTAATTTGTACACGCCAGAACTTTGGTCGGGTTGTATCTTATCCTTGGCCGACCCCAGGAGTCTCCTGAGCGTGTGGGAGCTTCTATAGGAGATCCTGTGTCCAAATCTTCTGGCGATTTTGTCAAGTCTTTTACTGAATATTCTGTTATAAGGAATCGCCCAATACTTTGCTTTATCACTCACTGGTTCAAGGGTGGTTGCTTGAAGTATTGCCTTTTTCCTTGTATGTTTTCAGATGAGGTTTTCAATCATGTCTTCGCTGTATCCATTACTGGCAGCATAACTTCGCACAGCATATTATACAGACTGGACAAGACGCTAAACCTGACAACTTCAAAGTTCTCCACCGTACCTGCGACTGGAGCAAGCTCAATTTCCTTGAAACTTTGGAGATTTACAAAGAGCAGGGAAGCAAACTCCTTAATAGTGACAAGGGCCCTATGGACCTTAACGGCTGGGATAACCTGCTTAGGTACGTGCATTGATGCTTTTGGGTTCTCTGAATGGACCCTGGCTTGAGGCTCTTTGTTTCGACCTTCTTTCTTGCTTTTACCGGATTGGTCCTTCTCTCTGACTTATGTAGTGATAATCTTTGAACCCCCCCCCCCTCCCACGCTCGTTTATTGGCTACTTCACCCTCTTTTTATTTTTATCTATTCTTTGGTGTACTTGTGTCCTGCTCGCAATTGATTGGCTTATTTTTTGTTTCAAATTTTTTGTTTCAAATTTATTCTGTATTCTTGGCTGTAATTTACCTGATTGGCTTTGCGAAAATGTTTATCCACTTGTAAAGGAACCTGATTGGTCCCTATTATATATAAATAGCCCTAAGGCACACTGTAACATTCAGTCTTGTTGAAAAATGGACGCGTAGCGCCCGAAATACGTATCCAGGTGTAATAAATATTTTGTTGTGGAAAAGCGGTTTTGGCTCTTTGTGTTACCATTGATGTTTCTTTGAACGTTTAGAAAGAACACAAAGTAAGAAATACGGAAAGTTAAAGTAGAGGGCTGATTTCTCAAGGCGGTAGCTAGGCTATCGTGAAACCAAGCTCATGACAAAAATACGCCGCCATGCTGAACGGCCACAATCCGCGAACGTAAGTCTGGTAGCGTAATTCTTGATAAGACAGTTCTTTGAAGGACGCTTTAACTAACTTGGCATTGCTGCCTACAATGAAACGGGCACTTACGAGTGAAAAAGTCCTTTCAGCCACAGTCCTGCGAAACATTCGCGGCGGCTCGACCTCATACAGCTGCTGCGATAAAACGCTGGCTCTGTTTCCTCCTTGCCACGTCGGCAAAATCTCCGCCGGGCTCGCTTCTCTGCACGGCGTGTTCTCTGTTTCCGTTGAACTCAGGTATGGCGACAAGTTCGTTGTTGAGGGCAGCGAACGCTTTCCCCTTCCCTCCAGGTTGTCGATGGCATAGAATTCGCTGCTCTTCCAAAGGGCCTTTCCATGCGAGCTGCATAAACGAGACCGCCTTTCTCCTCAATCTAGTTCGCTTTTCCTTCTCCTTCTCTTGGCTCTTTCGAACTCCATGCTGGAATCCCATTCTTCACCCTGATTGGTCCAGGCATGCTGATGAAGCTGACTTCGTTGCTGACATCGCCTCGCCTTCCTCTCTGAATGATAGAAGACTCGAGAGCGAAAACGAACGACGACGTCATCGGAATTCATTTTGGCATTCGAATTCCGTCACAGGCTTGCCAGCCCCAAGCGCAGATCTTCCTGCGTGTTGATGTAGCACACATCATTGCCAGTTTCCCTCGATGCCCTCATTGGCACTGACCCTCCTCTAGCTCTCCTCGCCTGATCACTTTGCTGCATGCTTTGAGTTCTTCTCTGCCTCTTGAAAAACTGACTTACGAGCTCCTGGCATCGATGTAGATTAGCCTCGGTCTCCCTAGTAGGAATGTCATAGCCAACCCATTTAACCAAAAATTTTCAGTTAGGCTTCTTACCCCTGACATCCCTCAGAGCTTCTACCCTGTAAACGTCCTCATACTGAGAATCTTTTATAGGGCCTGGTGGCTTCCTGTTTTATGGGGTTCGGTGTAATGTTTTAAGTAAGAACAGTGTATTACATTGTTCTTACACTTCCATCGTGGTGGGATCTTAAATCTTGCTGACACCTTGTTGATAACTTGCTGGATTTTGAAAGGTCCGACATATTTTGGGAACAACTTACGTCCCGCCTGGCTTTTGTGTATAATCCTCAATGCTCTTACAAGGACCAGGTTTCCCGCCTTCATTTTAAATTTTACATGTCTTTTGTTGTAAAATCTAGCGTAAAGAGCATTCGCCCGTTTGATCTTGCCCTGGACTATTTTAACAGTTCTTTATGATGTGAAAGGAACTCCGAAGTCGATTGTCTTGTCACTTGGAACTTGTTAATCGATGGGGGAATGGTGATGTTTCACCCCAAGTCCAAATAATAAGGCGTAAATTCTTTGGCTTCGGTTATGGAGCTATTTATAGCGATCTCAGTTGTAGTGAGGTAGTCATCCCAATCGGTTTTCTCAGGAGGGTGTAACGTGTATTTAGCTGGGCGATTAGAGCTGAGCATAGTAGAAGACTTATATCATGCAACAGTGAACAGATTATTAATAAAGTAAAGTTTATTGCACAAAGCTTAAACAAAATCTTAAATAATGGAAGTAGCAAAACAAAAACTTAAATAATGGAAGTAGCAAAACAAAAACTTATAGCTAGCACTACTAACTAATATATTGGAAAAATAGATTCCAGTAATGAAATGCAATAATCTACTGATAAACAATATGAATACGAGCATAATGTTATAAGCACAATTCTTGTATCACAAAATTGTAATAAGCACAATACTTAAACTAATACTATCCAATTGCTAAGAACAAAGGCTAATTGACAGCACTAATTATGAATAACTAAGCATATAGACACTACTTAAACTCATAACTCATCAAAATTGCTTAACAACAAGGAACGCTATTTCATCATAACATATTCGACATAACACTCTTGATTGAAACGAAATAGATTCAATGTTCCAGATTCATACAAGCATCTTGCACAGAAAATTAATTGAGTTCAAAGCCACTATTACAAAAATTTAAATTTCACGCTCTGTTGCAGCCTCACAGAGCTGTTACACAATAAGCCATATACGTAGACAGATTGGGTCAAGTCCGGTGAAAGTCCTTAATGAATATAATTTAATTATTCAGTTCGACAACTAGAATAAGAGAACCAAGAATAAAATTATTAATGCCAACTCAGTTAACAATTCACTTTTTCCTTGCTTTTTTATTTTTTTTGATACTAAAATGTTTCTTCGAATGTTTAGAAAGAACACGAGTAAGAAATACAGAAGGTTAAAGTAGAGGGCTGATTTCTCAAGGCGGTAGCTAGGCTATCGTGAAACCAAGCTCATGACAAAAATACTCCGCCATGCTGAACGGCCACAATCCGCGAACGTAAGTCTGGTAGCGTAATTCTTGATAAGACAGTTCTTTGAAGGACGCTTTAACTAACTTGGCATTGCTGCCTACAATGAAACGGGCACTTACAAGTGAAAAAGTCCATTCAGCCACAGTCCTGCGAAACATTCGCGGCGGCTCGACCTCGTACAGCTGCTGCGATAAAACGCTGGCTCTGTTTCCTCCTTGCCACGTCGGCAAAATCTCCGCCGGGCTCGCTTCTCTGCACGGCGTGTTCTCTGTTTCCGTTGAACTCAGGTATGGCGACAAGCTCGTTGTTGAGGGCAGCAAACGCTTTTCTCTTCCCTCCAGGTTGTCGATGGCATAGAATTCGCTGCTCTTCCAATGGGCCTTTCTATGTGAGCTGCATAAATGAGACCACTTTCTTCTCGATCTAGTTCGCTTTTCCTTTGGCTTCTCTTGGCTCTTTCGAACTCCGCGCTGGAATCCGATTCTTCACCCTGATTGGTCACTGCGTGTTGATGAGGCTGATGGCGTTGCTGATGTCTCCTCGCCTTCTCTCCAAATGATAGAAGACTCGAGAGCGAAAGCGAAGGACGACGTCATCGGAATTCGTGTTGGCATTTGAATTCTGTGACAGAGGGAAGATAGAATGAGCTGGTTATTAAATTACTTGTAAATAAACAAGCATAGCTGGAAAACATATATTTGTGTAACCATAAGGATTCCCAAAGGTGAAAAATAGTGGCAAACAGACTGGGACTTGCGTAATTTCAATAGTTTACGTAAGAACCTTTTTGCTACTTGAACAATCTGATAAGATTATAACTAGTCGAACATCCCCAGAAAATATTGCTGTAGCATAAGGAGGAGTGGATCATTGTTTAGTACAGGAGCAGTAATACGTGGGCAGGAAGAAGTTGTAATCGCCCTTTGGTTCTTGTTAAGTTTGGTAAGCAAGATGTTAACTTGCAAGTTCCAAGGCAAGTCCTTGGACAGATATATACCTAAATATTTGAATGATTTGGTTGTAGTAAGTAATTGAAAATTATGATAAACAGGTGGATTATCAGGAATGTTGCATTTGTTACGCTGATGGAAGAACATAAGAGTTTCGTTTTATTAACAAGGAAGTTGCATGAAATTTTTTAAAATTCTTTTTCAATAGTTTAGATCACTAATATACCGGTATGGGTATTCTTTTTTTCTAATTGTGCGTAGTTTTTTTTTTTTAAATTATGAAAGTTGACACCCCCAAAAAACGCTACATCATAGCTCAAGTGTGATGTGACGTCACGCGCCATGAAACCGGAAACCATGCCTATCTCTTTCGCTGCTCTTCATGATCTGTCTGCACAGAGATGGATATTAGATGCCTAACATCTATATCTATGATCTGTCTATAATAAACATGTATGCTTACAATTATTATTTCATTCCCATGTATACAAATACCAGTATATAAGACTTAATAAAGCATTCATAAGGGCACCAAAACATCACGAGAGAAGAAAAAAAAAATTAGATGAAAGTACTGAGGAGCGATACTCGGTGCGAAATTAACGTTGGTTTCCATGACCTCGTACACGTATGCTATTCTTCGATTTTGAGTTAGCCGAAGAAGGAATGGACAAAAGCACATGGGATACAATTAGTTTTTTCGTCTGATTCTTCAGACGTAGCAGAACTTTGATCCGATTAAACTTTAAATTTCGCCCGGTTTTGATCACCTGTTCAAGTGTATTATTTACCCATGGATGTATACATCTTATCTTTGTTTCGGTGATTATCGACTATAATCCTGAATTTCACAAGGAGAAATATAGACATGAAAATAAGTAATAGAAGGACTCGTTTTTGGAACAAAATTTTGTGAGCTCTATTATTTTATCATAGATAGTTGCGTTTTCATCTCTTCTCGTGGAGGTCCAGGAAGGGGGGGGGGGGGTCAATCGAAATGTCGGCGCTATGCCTTCATGTGGTGCTGTAATTTTTAAATTATATCTGAAATGATCGATATTAGTTCGAGGAGCCTTTAAACAACCTGTTTGACTTGTGTAGTATCAATTTGTTACTGGATGGTTTAATTATGCATTAAATACGCAAAGAAATAGCGGTATTGCTAAACAAGATGCCATTTAGGAGCCGTCTCCTTTCCGTGCATGCGCAGTGGCAGTGGTGATCTACAAAGGCGCGTGTTTCAATGGAGTGTGACGTCACACATCGTTTTAGTTTGGGGGCGTGGTATTGCATTTTTAAAGTTAATTTTGATAGTTTTTTTAATACTTTTAAGATTTTTAATGGCGATTTTCATATTCAGCATACCAAAATCTATATAAAACAGGCCTTCTTTTTAAAAAAGAAATTTCAAGCAACTTCCCCATTATATAAGAGTAGGAGTTGAATTCTGTATAATTACTTTAAAAAAAATGATAATTCCATTTTAATTCAACAAAATAGAAATAAAATAAATATTAAAAACAGTTAAAAAAGTCACTCGATGTGGAGAAATACAAATCATCGGACTTTCATGTAGATTTTCTTCTCCTGTTTATGGTGTTTCTTTTGTGTTTTCCTGTAAATTTCTTCACAAGACCTTCTTTTCAACTGTGTTTCGTCTACATCAGCTCCAAAAGACCTTCGTTTCATCTGTGTTTCGTCTTCTTCAATATTTGTATTTCTCCACATCAGGTGACTTTTTTAACTGTTTTTAATGTTTATTTTATTTCTATTTTTTTGAATTAAAATGGAGTTATCATTTTTTTTTTAATTAATTAGTTTTATTAACATTAAATGATAGGGAATTCACAAGAATCCATTGACTTAAATTTGATAGAACTTGATTTACTGTATTAATAAGTTGTGAGATGTTTGAGTTGGATATTAACGACGTAACATCGTCAGCCTATAGTATTAATGGAGTAAGAGATTGAATTATAGGTAAATCATTTATAAACAAGTTAAAAAGTAAAGGGGATAGAATAGAGTCTTGGGGAATACCTGAATTTCACGAAAGCTAAAATCGACGATGGCTTATCATAAAGAGATAGGTAATAGCGACGTTATTAGTATATCGGACAATCAAGAGAGGGAAGGACCGCGCATATTAAAAAAAAAGAAGGATAATTTGAATAGTAATGTGTGTAAAGGGATAGAATCGAAGGGTTTTTGGTTGTCAATAAATAAAGTGGCGACAAATTTATTGGAGAACGTACGAACTCTGTAAGGTCGAAGCACCCAGTATCAAAATTATGTTTCGGAGTAAAGCCGTGTTGAGACAGATTAATATTGAAAGATTGTTTTTAATATTAATATTAAAAGATTCTTAGAGTGGATAAATTGAGATAGTCGAATAAAAGATAGTTTCTCAAAAATTTATGAGAAAACCAACACTGACAATATCGGGCGGTAATTGTGGTAGTCATTAGGATCTTAGCTATCTTAAGAGCTTAGAGATATTTTCCGGCTAAAAGGGTTTGATTGAAGATATAAGCTAATGGTGAACTGAGACATTGGCTAACCACAATGATGATATCTGAGTGGATCTGGAGAAGAAGATTTTATTTGCTTAATAACATTGATAACCTCTTCGGGAGTTGTGGGAGCTGCAAAGAATGTAGGAGAATTTATAGAAATATTGTAGGGGTAAACCACAGTCGGATCAGCATTAGGAGGAAAGTAGGGAAGAAGAGTATTAAGAAAATCAGTTAAAAAAGCTGGGTTAGCTCTATCAGACGAGGAAAAAGACAAAGTTGAAGAAGACGTACTGTTAATTAGACTATTTTAAAGTTTTCCACTTACAAGGGGACGGCACGGACATGTAATCACGGACTTAGTTGAAATTTTAGGAGGTCAATCTAGAACATTAATATATCTTCTGTGTAAATGAATTTGACTCAATGGCCTTTCCTTTCGGAGGAAAAAAATAAAATATTTTAGGTTTATTATTGTAATGTCAGATAAGCCAAATGGGAAGAAAGGTATACAATTTAACAGCGGTGACGCAGTGGTTAACGTCAGATTCTAAGGATTTACTGGTCCAGGTTTCAAGTGTCAGATCGTCAGCCAAGAGCAGCGAAGGAAGAAAAAAAAGCCGACGATCCGACTCGATTCCAAAGGCAAGGGAGAGGAAGGAGAAGACGGAAAAAGCCAGTGGAGAAGGAAAGACAGCGAAGCCCGCCACCCGTAAGAAAAAATAGAAGAGGCAGAAGATTCGAGAGAAACGAGGAAAGCTGCTCATTGGCTAAGGAGGATCATATGCAAATTAAAAACGGATATAAAAACAGAAGAAAGGAAAGGAAGGACAGAGAGCGAGTCCCGAGCCGAGAGCGTGTTTGGAGAGACGAATGGAAGAAAAGGACGAAGGACCAACTGGAAGAACTTTTTATCGGTGCTCAACTTCACATTGGAGCAACTCTGATAGGCAGCCCCGTAAGTTCCGCCTGAGGAATCAAAATTACGAGTTATCTTATGTAAGACTTCATGAAGAAGTGGGACATGAGGAAGACGTTTCAAACCCAACGCCGTGCTCTCGGACGGTTATCAAGGCAAGTGATAATAAATTAGAATTTTTGATGAATGATTTTGTGCCTTCTATTAATAGTGCCTCAGACGAAAAACTAGACGAACACTAGTGCCTCCTCCTTTCTCTTTCACGTTTTCTTGCAATACAATAATTAAACTCAGAAAAAAGTCGTTGTAATGTTTAAATTTTTTTTTTAATTTTACTTTTCATTTTTTCCCATTATTTTCCTTTTTTTCTGTTTTTTTTTTTTTTTTTTTTTTTTTTTTTT
>JAHWFO010036887.1:2895484-2916974 GCA_023313115.1 Rhysida immarginata
TTTTTTTTTTTTTTTGTCATTATTGCTTGTTTGCACTTTGCATAATAACTTTCACATACACAAACAAATTTTTTCAATATTTTACAATACTGATAATATTGAAAAATTTTGTACAGTCTTTCACGGATGGTCATTGGCAATCTGTGATTTGGCAGTGACGATAGCGCATAGACCGTCGATAATGCGAATATATCTTTATAATTTTTTTTTTTTATTTCACACGCCACGACAATGACCGTTCATGAAAATATTGTACAACGCATTTTTTTTTTTTATCTGTGACGTTGATTATGTATGCGAATGTTATTATACAAATTGCAAACAAATAATAATGGCGAAAAACACACAAAAATATACGGGGTTGTGCATAACCTTTTGCTAGGGGGCTGCGACTTAAACCGCAGCGTTGTAGCACACTCTTATGACGCTTCGGCAGAGAGTAGTTCATTGTGCGTCTATTGGTATCAAACAAATATGGCTGGTTTAATAAATGACAGTGAAGAGCAGCGTTTCATGGATAGAGTTCGTGCAAATGCATATCGAGAGGCAATGGAAGCAGGTGCGTCTTTTATTAATCGCAAATGGGTTGTGAACAAGTTAAACCGATCGGATAGATGGCTGACGGACAATTGGAAGAAAGGTTATGATAACTGCCATGCCGAATTTGCTGAGGGTAGGCCCGAGAAATTATCACAGGAAAGCAAAAAGATCATTGCTAATAACAGTGGCAAAAGACGTCGCAGATGTGTCAATGTTGCACAAGAAATTAAAGCCGAAACGGATGCGTGCTGTTCGAGAAGCAGGTGGTGGCCACACTAAATATTGATGTGATAAAAGCAGAAATAAACGTACTTTTTGATTATCAACCGCAGAACATTCCACTTAGTTTTGTTTATTTTCCAGACCCCTAGCAAAAGGTTATGCACAACCCTGTATATATTGGAAAACACACAAAATAACGGGGGGGGATGAAAAAAAAGGAAAATAATTTCAATACTATGAGAATCGAACCCTAACTAGTATAGCCACAGAACCTGATGTTAAAGCACTGCATTATCGCTATTACGTTGTATGTCTTTCTTCCCATTTGGCTTATCTGGCACTAGGGTAGATGTACCAGTAGTTGACAGTGTACCAGTAATTGACAATCCACGATTTAAAGGCTTTTAATAAAGTAACAAAGCAAGAAAAGGGACTGGGGTTGCCACCTCTTATTAAACAACGTATTAGGCTTCCCAGAAAAACAAAAAACAAGGAACTTTGGTCCCTACTATGGCTGCAAACACGTGTCGATTGTTCAATGCCTTATCGAGTCGAAAAAACCTTGTAATGAACCACTAGGCGAGGATTTGAGTACTTGAATTTATTTCATGAATGTTATGCAATATTTCTTATTAATTTTACGTGAACCTTTTTGTGTGATCAGTGGACAATACTTCTAGTAGTAACAGAATTTCTGATGACTAATTTTTTAACTGTTTTAATTCACCGTCAATTACTAGAACCCAGATATGTAGCATCACTAGTAATTGACATAACCTGTCAGTTATTGATAATTTCTGTGTTTTAAAAAAAAACGACCACAAAATATACTAATGTGGTTTAGAATGTAGGGTAATAATACGGAAACATGATGGTTTTAAGTGTAACTTCTGAATTTCCAGTATTTAACCTAACTGTTTCAATTATAGGAACTTGACTGTCAATTTCTAGATCACCCACTTTGACATAAATCTTCTACGCCCTATTCGCCGATTCTTTTTGTTGGTCCTGAATCTTGTCACATAGACGATCATCAGATAGCCTAGGACATGTTATCTTCCAAGAAAAAAACTACTATTCTGTTTACTATGATAAGACGTAGCATAGGATGAATTGGATGAATTTTGCAAAGTTGGAGAACAATTGTCAAAAATCATGTTTTTCTATGAACAAATTGTTGGCCAAGATCTGATGATACTGCACTACTGGAAAACACCTTCATTTTTTATGGTGTTTGCACTCTAAATGGGAATAGACTGGTTTTATTTATTATTTCAAAGGGGAAAAAAGATAAATGATCAATATGAACAACTTAAGTTTTAAAAAGCACAATTTTAGTTATGTTAAATATTTTACACATTCTTAAAAATGCTTGATTTCTTCAGCTACTTTTGAATGTTATCAATTTTTTTTGTATAAATATATAATAAAAATGTGTAATTAAAGTATTGTCAATTACTGGTGAAACTGCCTGTCAACTTCTGGTGCATTAACTGTCAACTACTGGCGATTCATGCATCAGTTAGGAAAAAATTTAATAACTTAATAGCTTTTAAAGATTGGCGCATTCTGCATTCTATTTACAATTTAATGGTATAATTAGAAAAGTTTCAAAATACAATTTGTATTACGTACACAATTTTGTTTCACAGTAATGTCTT
The DNA here is from genome assembly GCA_023313115.1 of Rhysida immarginata. NCBI lineage: Eukaryota > Metazoa > Arthropoda > Chilopoda > Scolopendromorpha > Scolopendridae > Rhysida > Rhysida immarginata. The sequence goes on from JAHWFO010036887.1 coordinate 2,897,908, forward strand.
AAACTGTCAATTACTGGTACATCTACCCTACAATAACAAATGTAAAATATTTTATTTTTTTTCCTCCGAACGAAACGCCATTGAGTCAAATCTTTTTACACAGAAGGTATATTAATATTGTAGGTTGACCTCCTAAAATTTCAACCAAATCCGTAATTACATGCCTGCGGTCTCCTTGTTAGTTTTGTTCGAAGAAATTTTTTGAAATAATTGAAAGTAATATTGCTTTTTAGCCCCTTTATTAACTTGCGGACTTTGTTTGAGAATATACGAAATTTACGGATCAATGATGGATCGGGGCTACGACATTGTTTGGGATATAATGAGATCTTATTTTATTTATTTATTTATTTATTTATTTATTTATTGCAAGCAACAGGCTTAGAAAAGCCAATGACAGCGTACAGGAAAACAAATACAAGCAAAAAAAAATTGAAACGAAACATCAAAACAAATGTTGAAACAAAAATTTTACAATAAGCATCAGTAATAACAAAAAGAGTTTAGATGTTCATAAATTATAACTTTAAATTCATTATAATTTAAAAAGTTAATATCAATTAAATTTGAGAATATATTGCCTAATTTACATAATCGATTGAAAGGAAGATTGTTTGTAATACATTTCTTAGTCAGTGGTAAATAAAATTTATCAGTGTTTCTTGAGTTTAGTTTGGGAATGCGTAGTTTTATGAAATTGAGAAATCTAACAGAATAGGTTATATGATTATATAATTTGAATAAGCAGCAGGCGTCGAGATAAATATGTGTGTTAAGTAGCGTTTCACAATGAAAGTGATCTCTGAGGTAAGATTTTGTAGCATTTAAATTTTCATTAAAGAATTTATGATTTGATAAGTGAAGAAGGGAGCGTAGAAAATCAGTTTGAACTTTCTCAAGACACCGCTGTAACGTAACATTGTATGGAGACCAGATTGTCGAAGAATACTCAAAGCCAGTGTTACTAGGGAGTTCAATAAGAAAATAGAAAATTCTGTGCTACTGAAACGTGTAGAGTTTCGAACAATAAAATAAGAGATCCTATAGGCTTTAGAGAAAATGTGTTTTATATGGTCGGTGAAAGATAGGTTGTGCTTAAAAAAGACCCCTAGATCCTTTGTGGTAGTTTGTTTATCAAGAGAAGAACCATTAAGGGTGTACGAGAAGCTATGAAGAGAATGTTTCAGTGAATAAGTGACCGAGTAACACTTTTCATTAGTATACATTTTATTTTCGATACACCAAGAGGTAATAGAGTATAGATCTAGTTCCAAATCAAAGCAGTCAAGAGGGGTACGAATAATTTTCCCCACTTATGTTTAATCATATTTAAGATTCGAAAAGTTATCAAAGGCTTACGGATAGTTTTAACAGAGGAGTAAGTCTTAGCTAAGGAAACGTGGAATAATATTGTCTATTTCGAACTGGGTCAAGTAATAACACTGAAAGATCAGGATGTTCGTCACGACATACTGCGAAGATATTAAAAAGAGCAGCAATCTATATAAACAATTATTTGAAGACCAAAAAATATTATGGCACAAAGAAAATCTCTGGAAGACCTCAGAAGCTATCTAACAGACATAAAAGACGAGTTATTCATGCAATATTCAACGAATTTAAGGTCCCTCCAATAAACTCAGATAATTTTCCCCTTATTAAAAAAACAACATACTATAATCGGATGATTCTAAAAATTTAATATAACAATCTTTGACATACAATATGATTTATCTAGAAAACGAAAAGTGTTAACACAATTCAAAAAATTTATTTATATAATACCAAATGCAATAATATTCCGTGTCCATTTATTATAAACCCATAAACAAGAAAAAAACTCTTAGAGTGAGTTTTAATATCCAATTGGACCTCTTGACTTTAGAATAATCTTAAACACTCTATCTGGCATTGATTGTACCAATTTTTGTGACAGACTCTCTAGAATTTGTCTCCCGGCTAAAATTATAGCTGCTTTTAGGCTTTCTGTGTTGTATACACTTTTCTATTAGCATACACTTCTCTTGCAAGAACACTCCAACGTCTTCCATAGGATTGAGATCCGGTGAATATGTTGGCAATCCAAAAGGCGAATTTGTTTTTGTTTAAACCACTCTTTAGAGCTGTTAGCTACATGAATAAGTGCGTTGTCTTATTGAGAAAAAAAAAACATTTGACCTGAAATTATGTTGGCATTTATAAATAGCACTTCTTCTGGCTTGCTTTGGTATTTTACAGAATTTAATCGTCCACTCAGAAAAGACAATGGAATTGTACACCATCAAAGAACTTCCACCTGGTCGTTTCGAATAGACTTGTTTTTCTTATGTTGTGCCAATAGTACTTTCAGGCGTCTGGGCCATCTAAATTACAATTTTTTCATCGCTAAAGACAAAATGTCTTTGGCCTTTGACATATGCCATTGTTTATGGTGTTATGTCAGTCAACCTTGGTGCTGCTTTTTTCTTCCTTTATTTAATGGCACCATAAGCTTTTACGGTGATTCAAATAGTTGAATCCTGAAACTGAAGTGTTGAATCTGCAGCTAATTTATGATATGTCGTCGTATTCTTTTTCAAAGCGTTTACAACATAGCGTTTTTGTCGAACTGTCAATTTTTGGCCGTCCTGATCTTTTCTTTTTTCCATAATTTCCAGGCAACGACAAATAATGCTGGACAACAATCTTCGATCTATTAATATGACCAGCAATGGCTTTTGTGGAAACCCTTGGGTCTTTAAGGTGTTAAATTTTACTCTTTTCATGATCATTTAAACGCTTGCCTTGCGGCATGATTTATACCATCAAACAAAATCCGAAGGTCCTGTACTACATACAATACTCATTTCATATAATTTTTTTTTTTTAATTTTTATTTTATTTTTATAAATTTTACAAATGAAATTAATACTAATAATTAATAACAATAACAATTTACACTGATATCAAATCCAAGAGGACAAAAACAAATTTCCTATTCGCAAGACATTCAAAAAACCAAAATAAGTTAGTACCCCCAAATTCCGAAGCCCCATCAGGTATTGTATGGAAAAATAAGGGCCTATAAACAGCAAAAAATTACAAAAAAATCAAACATCATAAATAATACTAAAAGTGAGTAAAAATTGCAAAACCCATTATAAAAAAGATACTTTTTCATAAAAATTATATACATCCAAGTACAAAATCACTATACATTCAAAAGTAGATTTAAATGTTGTAAATAAAAAGTTGTAAGATTAAGGCTCCTTCTAATATTATGGTATATGTACAGGGTGATTCAGTCAATTTCTGACCATTTCACTCGAATGACGTGCATTACGGATAAACAATTGAAAGAATATGAGCGCCATATCGAATTTCTAAATAGTTGGAGTTTGTCTAGTTGCAACGGCGCTGCATGAAAATCGTATTGTTGAAAAATGGCGCCCGCTTTATCAACAGAGCAGAAATGCAAGCTTGTCGAATGGTATTTCGAGACAAAATCACCTGTAACCGTGCAAAGAAAGTTCCGGAAGGAGTATAAATGTCGAGACGCACCAGGCAGGCAAGCAATCATGGATTTTTTCAAGCAATTTCGTGCCACTGGATGTGTTAAAGGCAAGAAAAAAGGCGGGAGCGAAGCTCGTGTTCGAACGGCCGAAGTTGTCGAAAATGTTTGCACAAGGTTGGTCGATTCCCCTACCAAAAAATCTGTTCGCCGCCTATCCATTGAAGAAGGGCTGTCGTATACCACGGCGTGGCGAATTTTGAGAAATGATTTACACCTGTTCCCGTATAAGATCCATGTTTATCAGGAGTTAACAGACACTGGAAGACAGAAGCGACAACAATTTGCGATGGAGTTTGGAGCAGAAATGGAAGCCAATCAGGACATTGTGCACAACCTGTGGGTGTCAGATGAGGCCTTCTTCCATCTGTCAGGTGACGTTATTAAACAACGTTCGTTTTTGGGGTTCCCAGCACCCTCATGAGATCCATAAGTCACCTCTTCATCCACAAAACGTTATGGCTTGGTGCGCGATTTCGAAAAGAGGCATCATTGTTCCGTTCTTTTTTGAGGGCACCGTAACGTCACAGGCTTACCTTAACATGTTGGAAAACTTCTTCATCCCCGAGCTGCGAAAGAGGCGTATACCGCTTCGACATCAATGGTTTCAACAGGATGGGGCTAGGCCTCACACAACTAATGAAGTGCTAGACTTTCTTAATTAGAAATTCGGAAATCGTGTCATTTCAAACAGGTTTCCAGATCGATTCGGGGGTGGCTTTCTTGGCCCCCTACGAGTCCTGACCTAAACCCATGTGATTGTTATCTCTGGGGGTTCCTTAAAGATAGTGTGTTCACTACAGCACCAAGAATCCTAGACCAGCTGCGACAAAGCATCATCGACTGCTGCACCCTTGTGGATGCAGAAATCCTGGTTAGAGTTATGAATAACTTCACCATTCGCCTGCGAGCAGTTCAAAACGTTCGTGGTGGCCACATTGAGGATATCATCAAGACTTTTCCACGGGAATAAAAACTCCGAACTGCATAAAATATCATACTGAAATGCTAAGTTTGTAAACATTAATGGGTCAATAAATCATAGTACTGAAATGGTCAGAAATTGACTGAATCACCCTGTATTTTATTAAACAAGCGCGGAACAGAAAATCGTCTTTCTCGACTTCCAAAATCATTAAAGACCTGAGGCGTATAAAACATTAAGCTTTTCCGAAGAGAATACTCTTGATTCCTACTTTTTAAAGAATTTTTCGATAGGAAATTTTGAGTAAATACCATATATTCAAACAAATCTTCAATATCCTTAAAATCTATTCCAAATTTATAAATTAACAAACCATAGCGAAAACGTGATTAAAAAAAAAGCATCGTAAACCATCTTTCTAATGAAAACAGGACAATAAAGACTATTATGGTATATTAAAAAAAATTATCTTCCGCAAAGCTAGCTTAAGGGAACAAATATGTGAATGCCAATTCAACTTTACATCAAAAGACATTCCAAGATATTTAAAATTTTTGGACAGTTACAAAGAAAAATTATATCACAATGCAATTCATGAATATAAATATGATATCTAAAAAAAATCTATATAATTCTTGTGAGGAATATTGAATCTCATTAAATGAGTTTTTTGAATATTCAAACTTAACATATTAGCGCCGATCCAATCAACAATACACAAACATTTTTATGTTTAGTTATATCATCTGCATACAAATAAACAAGAGTTCCATCAATGCAACTGGGAAAATCATTCATAAAGACATTAAACAGGAAAGGACTTAAGACCGAACCCTGTGCGATAACACATTCAATTTCCCTATCCTGTGGGTCCTAAATATTCTCTATCCCACAAAAAACTCCGTATAACCCCTAATATGTCTCCTCTGATACCATAATTATATAATTTACTTATTAACACCTTATGATCTACAATATCATATACTTTATTTAAGATCTAGAATAATGAGGGTAGCAAATAAAACTTTATGAAAAACATAATTTAGTTTATCATTTAAACCTAAAAGAAGCGTTTGAGTAAATAAATTAAAGTGTTAAAATCATGTCAGAGCACATATGATGTTCACTACATTCACTGGGACTTTTTAATTGGCAAATCATCTTAAATTGGACTGTTTTTTTGGACCCCCTTTTTCAACATTGACTTCAAAATTGTCTTTCAAAATTGACTTCAAAATTGTGTCATAACTTTTTTTAATATTACTCTTAATTAGGTATCAACATCTCATCCGTTGAAAATTTCTACAGAGCACCTACCCACCTTCTCTTCAAGATGTTCACATCCAGACTCATTTACAAGATGATGTTCTACAGTGATTTTTTAACTATTTGATAGGATTTTTTATAAATGTAAGAACACTTTATTTTTATAACTAGCAATATTACCCGGCTTCGCTCGGTGGAAAAGATGCATTCAGTAATTTTTTTAACGATTGTTTGTTGCGTTAAAAATTGAACTATGATTAACAAAGTATGAACGAAATGCAAGAAAATGAGAAACAGTCTAGAAAGCCTTCTCCAAACCTTTCATAATCATTTTAAACCAAAAATGATACATGGAAAATGAACTGGGAACAAAAGAAAGTTATATTATATGCACAAAAGTAAATAATGAAAAAAAATGCTAAATAAATAAATCAGCTACACAGGCAAGCTGGGCATGGATTGTTAAGTAGTTGTGCATTCAAGTCCATTTCGGTAAACAACGTTGTATGTCTTCCCCTGTGGCGCAAAAACATGTAGATTTCGACAGGTGGACACGCGGGAGCAAGCAACATATAACTGACCGTGAGAGAAGCAAGCTTCCTGAAAATATATACCTGCGACCTTCAAAGTCTGGAAAAATGAAACATTCTTCGTCTGGCATCGCCATCTAGTGACGTCGTTTGAAAACAAAAGTCTAGCTGATATGCCCGTCGGGCGGTGGTATTGGCATTGCTCGGGCTGTTTGTTCCGATGACGTATATTAAAGGTAGATTCCAAATCCTATTGTTAACATCGCCACCAAAGTGAAGCCTATTGAAGCAATATCGCCTAGAGAGAAAGCCTGCTCACGGAAAAATCTTACATTGTTACATCACCTACGGTAGGGCGTTGCCAACACCACCTCTACTCAAAGCCTGAGCGCGAAAATTTCATACATTGTTACATCATCATAAAAAGTCATCTTTAATCGCAATTCTACCAATAATACGCCCTAAATTATGACTTCGTATCATGATGTAACAATGTATGACGTTTCCGCGCTCAGGCTTTCTGTTTAGGTATTGTGTTGGCATAGCCCACGAGAAAGACAGGCCCTGGCCAACACTACCTAAAGAGAAAGCCTAAGCGCGGAAAAGTCATACATTGTTAAAACGTCATAGGTAGTCATCTTTAATCACCTTTCTACCAATAATAATGTGTTGTTTTAATAGCTTTTTTAATTATAATTATTTAAATTTAATAATCTTAATAATGTTAACTCTAAATGTAATATTAAATTATTAAAAATAAAATAATATTGAAACGGTAAAACTTTGTAATGCAATAAGAAACAACCTTAGTGCTTTTGAAAGAGATCGGCAGTCCACAGTTATTGTAGATTAGGAAACTTTACATGTTATATTAGTGAATAAAAGATTGTTGTTTTTTTATCTTCGAGCCCTAAATATGACTAGGTATGATGATGTAACAATGTATGAAATTTTCGCGCTCAGGCTTTGAGTAGACGTGGTGTTGCCCTGGCGCGGAAAGTCACCTGATCATCTTAGTCCGAATAACAATGTTTCCATCTTGGATTTTAACAATCACCAATTTTTCGTTTGTTGAAAACAATGAAGATTGGATTGTTGCTTGGACTAAGATGGTCAGGTGACTTTTCCGCGCCAGGGCCTGTCTTTCTCGTGGGCTACGCGGTAGGGACAATTTCGGGCTTATTATTGGTAGAAATATGATCAACAATACCCTAACGTAGATGATTTAACCACAGCCCACTAGATTTCCATGGGCTGTGATGTAACCATGTATGACGTTTTCGCACTCAGGCTTTGAGTAGAGGTGGTGTTGATTGAAGCCATGGCAGTTCTGGGCAGAAGTGAGCCGTGGTGTTGTTAGCTGTGTGGCTTCTTTGTTTTTGACGATTTTGAGCCCGAGATATAATTAATAAAAAACCATTCCTCAAAGTTTCCGTGTACAACCGTACAAATAGACACGAGAAAAGGATCAGGAATCACTTTCCACAACCATAAATCGAAAATACGTACCGAAAGATAATCAAAACGAAATTGAAATTGAAACCATGATCGAAAATTTGTTTATAAAATATTATAAAATACTTCAAATACAAAGTTAACGAAAAGATAAACTTATTCCGTGATCGGAGTGTGAAAGAATTATTAATCAGGTACCCTCATGTTTAGCCATGTGTTTTTGACCACTTCAAGATGATGCCAGGTTTCCAGGTCTATCTTTAATATACGTCATTGGTTTGTATGATGAAATTTTGCATTATTCATCCTGAAATTTAAGCTATGGTCTCTTTAATCATTATATAGTAATTTTACTTCTATAAACGAAATTAGTTAATAAAATAATATTAATATGTCAAATTAAAGTTACAATGGTATATAACTAAATTTTAGCACGGTCTCTGGTCTGTGCACACGCGCAAATTCTGTTGTTGTAGTCAACAATTGGATGGCTGTATTTATGGAAGAAGCGATTTCAGTCCCCTCTATTGCATGAATTTGGCTACTTCTCAAACTTAACAATGTAGTTTAACGATCGTACAACGTAACAAATCTGCCAGCTGATGTTACGTATTTGTTGCTGAACACGTAATAGTCGGCTGCGAGCTAATAGCTTCGAATAGAGCACTATAATAGACAGTTTCCATTATAGTTTCGATAAGATAGTATCGCCATCTAGTGACATCCTTTGAAAACAATTCAACTTTTCGAAAAATAAGAATAACTTAAAAAATTGATATAAACACGGTATAAAAAGTACCCTACTGAAAGCACAGTGGTACTAACTACGTACATGGAAAATTTCGTGGAGATTCCTTGAGTATTTTCTGAATTATAAAAGGACAAACGTTCCAATGGACTCTGATATATATGGATTAGTTTTCCACCAAGGTTAAAAATTAGGGGATGGGTTTTTTTCTAAATTGAAAGAAATTATTTTTAACTAGAGCATCCACATTTATATGAAGGGTGGAGAAGGTCACTTTAGAATTTTTTAAAAAAAATTATCATCTTTTAATTTTTTATGTTGATTTTATTGTATTTTTGAAATAAGAGAAAAAGTATCTCGTTACATCTACTTCCTTTTGGCGAGGAGATATAGTTAGAGACCTGCTTGGAAATTTCAGCAAGACAATGCTCCATACATTCCTGTTTTTGAAGACAACACAACATCTCTGCAATTGACTGGCCAGCTGTGTCACCTGATCTAAATCCAATAGAAAACGTTGGGACATCTTAGATAGGTCTGTTTTTGCAAAAGAAAAACAATTTGGATCAACAGCTGAATTAAAAGAAGCATTATTACAAGCCTTAAGCAAAACCACAAACAATGTTCATCAGAAGCTAATAAATTCAATGGCAGAACGAGTCCAAAGTGATATCGAAGCAAAGTACCTGCATTGGACATTACTGGAATGTTTGATGTCATTTCACTTTAATTATAATTGTGAAAATATTTATTATAATAAGGTGTTCTTTTTATTTTGAGATAATGAAAATGTCGTAATATGTAAACTACACTACCTTGCCAAAAGTCATCCCAATTTTACATAAAAATGAGGCATTCCCATGCAATTTAAATGTTATCATTCATCCTAACACTACACAATAGAGGTAGCTTGCAGGAATGGCTCAAAGAAAGCATCTTTTGAGGCTTTATTATTCCTCAAGGTTCTAAAGCTCGTATTCAGAATGAGCGCTTATGATCTTCCTCAAGACCATTGTTGAATACAATCTTCATATTACTGATTTTGTACTCAACAATAATTAGAACAAGACCATTAGCGATCATTCTGAATAAGGGCTTAAGCGGCTTTTTCCCGCTCCGGATATGATCACCACGCTGGTTTCTGGTAATCATTCTATTCGCAAAGTGGTAATCTACCAGGTAATCACAAAAGTTCTTGCCGTTTTTAATTCCGGAAAACAAAATGATATACATAAAAAGTTGCGTATTGCTAGTCCCCAAAGTAATCCCCATTGGCATCTTGCACCTTCTGCCATCGTGTCTCCAGTTGATGAGGCGTATGGGAAATCTTAAAGTGGAATTTATGGCTAGGAATGAGTCGACACACACTTGTTTAGGTAAACAATAAAAGACTTTATTATTGATCTAAGGAGTTTAAATGATTAATTTAAATTTAGATGAGTTCAGTCTCCTTTTAATGGGGAAAATCGTAAAATTAATAAAAACAAAAAAATTAATAATAAATAAAGTCACCAATCTTGAAAAACGATGAAGGAACTTGTGAGATGGAAGAAAACTCAAAGGAATGTAGTCTATTGCAGATGTTGCTGATAGTAGAAATAAACCCAGTCTATTGAGGATGTAGATGAAGTCTTGTGAAGATAATGTTGATAGGGGAAAACGATAATCTTGAAGGAAGTGTTGATTTTGAAGTACAGATGAAATTTTGAAGAGGGTGATCCAAATATTTGGGATAAAATTTATATAAAAAAACGTTTTCGAGAATATTTCTCATCATCAGTTGGCTTAAATATTTTTGAATGGTGAAAACAGTTGAAATAAGAATTTAACAATTGATATAAAGGTGATGAAGCTAAGTTGGTTGTAATTGTTGGTTATGATTGTTGGCTAGGGTGATTGTTGTTTAAAAGTAGCGTCCATTTATTGTTTATCTCTAATGATGGCTTGGCTAAATTTTTGTTATTTGTAATGATATTTATTGTTTTTTTAATTAATCTTTTTTTATAATTTTCTTCTTTTCCATCTCACAAGTTCCTTCATCGTTTTTCAAGATTGGTGACTTTATTTATTATTAATTTTTTTGTTTTTATTAATTTTACGATTTTCCCCATTAAAAGGAGACTGAACTCATTTAAATTAAAAAAAAAAAGACTTTATTAATGACAGTAAAAATAAACTAGAACGCAAAACGTATCCTATGGTTAAACATGGTAGAAGTTAAAAATTATACGCTAACAAAAGAAAATATGAATTTAAGTACTCACAGTGTCTCGCACTAGTATTAGTACAAAATGAATAAATTACGCAATGGAGTGGTAGTATAGCCGCGGCCACTCGCTATGCATAGTTAACAGCCTAGACGCATGATTCTGCAGATAAAATATTCAGATATGGAGAAAGACAGCAAAGATTGTACCATCCGAACGAAATAGGCTTCCTAGCCAAGCTTAAACATGGTGAAACTGCAAACAAACGAGCGACAGGTCGAAATCAACATTGACACCCATGAAACGTGGGGACCGTAATTGCAATTGCGGAGGTACTATCTTATGGCTGCAGCAATAAGAAAGAAACACTAGCAAAGAGGAGTCCATCGTGGGCTGCACAAGGAGGAGAGAAATGGAGAAATGTAGTCGCAGGACCAATGGAAAGAGAAGATGGCGAGAGAATGTACTACGCAATTAAAAAATAGAACGTTGATTGCGCAACAATAGAACAACAAACAGAACAACAACTCGCGACCGAGTTAATTAGTTGCGAAGGAAATCGCCGCGCGAGACCAAGAACACGCATCACGCGCGTTCGAAAAAAGAATTTTGCGACAACAATGGTCCACGCGCTACAATAATGAATTGCGTAATTCTAATTACAAACTATGAATAAAAAATAATATTTTAAATAATAAAAAAATATTATAATCCACTACGAGATTTAACGCACAAATTTGCGATTTCCCGAATAAATCCCCCTGTAATTAACTTGGGTGCAGAGTAAAAAAAATCTTAAACATTTAGTCTGGTGAGATCTCTCCATTTACTAATCTCACTGTTTGATAAAAAAAACAGTTACACTGAGTTCAGTAACATATTAGAATAATATGTAGATTACTACAAACTAGTCAAAATATTTAAAATTGACAATAAAGTTGAAAGAAATGCCATGCCGAAACTTTTCAGTCATTAAGTAAGCATTACAAAACTAGATTGTACTATGAAAATACATCTTGGCGTTAAGAATCCCTTTCATCCCGCCGAATGTCATGTGCACAATAAGAGGTAACAAGTTCAGCTTTAAAAAATATACTTATATATACTAACAAAAAATGAACTAATGACTTTACTGTCCCGCTGGGACAAAGACAAGTGGTCCCAAATCTTATGTAATGCGGGGGCAGGTAAAGGTTTGGTGAACACATCTGCTGGCATGTCTGAGGACGGGCAGTAGGTGAGTGTCACATTCTGGAGATAGATTTCCAGCGAGATAAAATTATGCAACATGGAATGTGCCTCGTTCTACTTTTGGATCCCAACATACTTAGACATGCGATTGCGGATGTTGAATCCGTATAAATAATCGTCGGAAAGGTGATGTAATCCCCCTGTCCGATTTGAGTGATCAGGTCCATAACCATCGGAACAACTTCACGCACTCGGATATAGCAATTACTTCAGCTTCACAACTGCTGAGGGCGACAAGACGCTGTTTCTTTGAACACCAACTGAGCGTATTTTGACCCATCTTAATGAGAACACCAGAATATCCCTTACTTTGTGGGGTAACGCTCCAGCTGGCATCAGCATATACACACAAAGGACCGGTCGATTGAACGAAGGTCAGCGACGTTTCACAGGTGTGTGCCAAATAAGCTGCCACACCTTTGAGTGCCGTCATATGTAAATTTGCAGATCTGGCATATGATGACAATCTCGTAATTGCATATGCTATATCCGGGCGAGTACATGTCATAATGTACATTAATGATCCCAAAAGAGATTGGTAAACAGTTGGGTCGGCTGGTTGCGATCCTTCTGCTTCATCCAAATTTACGTGTGATTTGAGGGGAGTGCTCCTGAGCTTGGCATTCTGCAGCTTGTATTCTTGGACGACTTGCTGGATGTACTGGGCCTGAAGTTACCATCACGGCTCACTCGCATGCCCAGAAGGTGACGAACATCTCCGAGGTCCACCAACTCGATATCACGTCGTAAAATATCCACTAGTGAAATTAGGCGTTGAACATCATCAGTGGCAACGACGATGTCATTCACATACACGGCGAGGATGATTGAACATCTGTCGTCGTTGTAGATGAAGAGGCTATCATCTGCTCGTTAAGACGTGAAGTCCAGGCGAAGAAGGAGTTGACACAATTTCATGTCATAACATCGGCCACATTGCTTCAGTCCAAACAGGGACTCGAGCAGTTTTCACACTTCGTCTGCACGGACTGGTAATTCTTTGGGCGGGAAAATTCACGTTAGGAGGGTACAAACCAGCTCGCTGTTTTTCCGCCTTCTCTTTAAGTCTTTGGGATCGTCGCAACTCAGGAGGAGTGGGCGACTCAGCTGATGAGGGTAAACCACAAGGTTGATCTCTCTGTTGAGTTTGTTCCAAGGATGGCACAGGTGAGGCTTGAGGCGTAGAAGTTGACGTGTCATTCACTTGGGAAGGTGACTGTTGAAGAGTCTCCTCGAGGGCCGAAATGGAAACGGGTGAGAACTGTCTGTTAACGAGTTTTGCATCATTAGTTTCGGGAACTTCCAATGGGTGAGAATCGTAAGAAAGTTGTGGCACTGAGGGAATCGTGAACAGCGGTTCGTGAAACGCAGTCATTTCAGGGAATGTATGAGGAAAGAAACGCATAGATCGAGCACGAAGCAGCTTGGATTCCTCAAGGGAATAGACGAGGTACCCTGGAGACGATGCTGAGTATCCCATAAAGATCCCACGCTTCTCATGCGCTTGGAGCTTGGGTCGTTGCGATTTGGGACTAAAATAATACACGAGACACCCAAATGGTGCTCGATGTTTGAAGATGGGTCTTTTTCCAGACCATAACTCTTCCGGCAACAGCGTTCGTCTTGTTCTTGGTAAAGAGTTCAAGTTATATGCTGCTATTGCCGCTGCAAGATCCCAATACCTGTGGGAAACGTTGGAAGAGGCAAGCAGGATTCTCATTTCATCACAAATGGAGCGGACTGCCCTTTCTGCAACACCATTTGACTGGGGATTCTCAGGTATGGTAAACTGTTGCGTTTCCCCTCTGAAGCATAAAATTCAGCTAACCTGTTGTTGGTGAATTCCGTGCCGTTGTCAGATCTTATGTGGACCAGTCGGTTTCCTGTCAATCGTTGTAACCATTTGATTAAATATATCAAGGCTTGCGGAACCTCTGCCTTAGTAGATAAAGAATACACATTAGTTTTACGGGTATAATCGTCCACGGCGATCAACAGGTATATGTGGCCATAAGCAGAGGTAACTGGCATGGGGCTGATGGTGTCCACGTGGAGGAGGTACAAAGGGCGGGTAGACTGTTGATGTCGAACAGTTCTATGAGGTGCGTTTGTCATCGCTGCCTTTAGGCATGGAACACATGGCGCGATCTCAGAAGGCATTGTAAAGTTCTCTAGACCACGTATACAGCCATGTTTCAGTGCTTTAGCGATCTTCTTATTCGACGGATGCCCTAAGGCATTATGGACATCCAGATAAGAAATTGCGGCGGAGTGAGCGGGATGCGCCGTTTGGCAAACGGGTGGACATTGATATAAAACTGGCAAGAATGGGAGATCTGCGACTTCCCCCTGTGCATCCACGGATACGCCTTGTTCGGAAGTTATTGTGTAACCATTAGGACCGAAAGACAAGTATATCCCTGTTTGGCTAACTGATTCATTGACACAAGGTTAAATCGCGCATGGGGAGCATAAAGCGCATCATGTAAAGTTAAAACAGACCCAGTGTTTAACGGGACACTCGCGATTCCTATACCAGTCGCGGTAATGGTTTTCTTGTTTTCTTGTGAATATCTCTATGACAGCTCTGCATAGACGTAAAGAATCTTTTGTCTTTAATAACATGGAAGGAGCTGCCAGTATGCACTATCCATTCTTGCTTTGGGGGGGCCAACGTTGTATGCTGTAGGTATCTGCCTCTTGGCTTCGCCATCGCGCTAGCGAGATTTATGCTTTGGACGTGAGGCGCGAGCATTCGTTGGAGCCGGCCGCTGGGGAACGCAAACTTTGGAGGTGCCGGATGGTGGTGAAAACCGCATAGAAGTGCAAACAGACCTGACATGCTCTCGGCCACCACAATTGTAACAGGTTACGCCTGTGCGCTGTTGGGTACCCGAGGGAGAAGTTGGCACCAGAGCAGGCTTTGTAGTGACGCAAGAGGCGATGCCAGAAGAGCGTCCACGTGAATTATCTTTAAACACAACGCTCAACTGGCTATGAAAAGCTTCAAGGGTCATGTTAGGGTCAGTTTGCACTGAGAGCCTTAAAAGCGTATAAGTCGGGGGCAAACCAGCTACCATATGGTCAATTAACGTCTTGTCATCTATGGGTAATGATACGACACCCGCCTCCGCGCGGATTTGCAATGCACGTGCTACGTATGCATTGGGGTCATCTGTGTCCTGGAAGCTAAGAGCTGAAAGGCGTCTCATAACTTCCGCCTGAGTCACAGAATGGATTCTCTCATAACTCATTTTCCATAAGGGCATAACGCCGACGGATGGCTTCCCATATGGAAAATGGATTGTCATCCTGTAACATGACTACAATGTCATCATCTACCATGCTTAACAAATAATGCCTTACGCGTGCCCATTCCACGAACTGTGGATCTCTCTGGATCCAAAGTCGTTATGGATCCTTATTTAGCGTGTTTAAGCGTGTACATATTTGTCTAATCCCTTTGATTCTAGAAACGCTAACATACGACACTTCCTTGGTGAAAGTTAGCGCCAGTGGGCTTAGGGATTGAACGGCTGTCATCAAAGAATGACTCAGCCATAATTGGACACAAAATAAATTCCAATTCCACTAACCACGCTCTGCTACAAGTGATGAGGCGTATGGGAAATCTTAAAGTGGAATTTATGGCTAGGAATGAGTCGACACGCACTTGTTAGGTATACAATAAAAGACTTTATTAATAACAGTAAAAATAAACTAGAACGCAAAACGTATCCTATGGTTAAACATGGTAGAAGTTAAAAATTATACGCTAACAAAAGAAAATATGAATTCAAGTACTCACAGTGTCTCGCACTAGTATTAGTACAAAATGAATAAATTACTTAATGGAGTGGTAGTATAGCCGCGGCCACTCGCTATGCATAGTTAACAGCCTAGACGCATGATTCTGCAGATAAAATATTCAGATATGGAGAAAGACAGCAAAGATTGTACCATCCGAACGAAATAGGCTTCGTAGCCAAGCCTAAACATGATGAAACTGCAAACAAATGAGCGACGGGTCGAAATCAACATTGACACCCATGAAATGTGGGGACCGCGTTGACAACTCGTAATTGCAATTGCGGAGGTACTATCTTATGGCTATAGCAATAAGAAAGAAACACTAGCAAAGAGAGAGGCCATCGTGGGCTGCACGAGGAGGAGAGAAATGGAGAAATGTAGTCGCAGGACCAATGGAGAGAGAAGATGGCGAGAGAATGTACATTACTACGCAATTAAAAATAGAACACTGATTGCGCAACAATCAGACAGTACAACATCTCGCGACCGAGTTAATTAGTTGCGAAGGAAATCGCCGCGCGAGACCAAGAACACTCATCATTCGCGTTCGAAAAAAGAATTTTGCGACAACAATGGTCCACGCGCTACAACAATGAATTGGTAATTCTAATTACAAACTATGAATAAAAAATAACATTTTAAAAAATAAAATAAATATTATAATCCACTACGAGATTTAACGCATAAATTTGCGATTTCCCGAACACCAGTTGATCAATCTTCTGGCTGTAAAACTTGCCGGTCTTGGACTCAAAGAAGTTGTGAGTGCCTTTCGCAGGTCTATATCATTGGTATAGGATTTTCCACGAAGATGGTTGTCCAGAGAATGGAAAAGGTGATAATCCGTTGGAGCAAGATCTGGTGAGTAAGGTGGATGACACAAAGTTTTCCAGCCAAGCCGCTCTATGGTTTCCCTGGCCACCTGCGCCACATGTGGCCAGGCATTGTCATGAAGGAAGACTACCCCTTTGCGATTCACCAATGCTGGCTCTTGCTGCTGCAATGCCTGTTGCACACGTTCCAACTGATTGGAGTACAGGTCCTCAGTGATGATTTGGCCAGTTGATAGCAGCTCGTAGTGAACCATTTGGTGTCCAGTCCACCAGACACAGTAGAGTATAGGGTTCATCAGAAATGGCAAATTCTCCCGACCTGAATTTCTGGAACCAATGCCTTGCGGTGCGTTCATTCAGAGTCATCTCCAAACGCAAGACACATTCGGCGACTTGATGCTGCTGCTGACAAGCCCACCTTGAAGTCATAAAACAAACAACACCTAACCATCTGCTTCGATACCTCCGTTTGTCTTCACTTCTGCACGAGATGTGATTGATGTGAGTGCCCAACAGCCCTGAATTTATACAGGCTAACCTTCCTGCTCCCCCCATGACAGATTTTGGACCACACTGTACACTCATTTGCATATCTTCTATCACTTCCTTTTTTGGCAACATAAAAAGGCAAGAACTTTTGTGGTTACCAAGTAGCTGTACATACAGTATTATTGAAACTTTAGCTTTCAAATTTCTGTTTTTATATTTTTTTTCAAAAGTTGATAATCGCCTTTCATTTGTTTCCATAATAAAATATTATCATGTGAACAGATATTGTTTTAAGAATTAGATTTCGTCTATCTTTTCAAGGTTTATTACTAAAGGCTGCTGTCATTATGTATGACATGAACTACATATTCACACAAAGAATATACTTACTTGTCACTATAATAAAATTCAATTAGATAAGCTAGATAACTTCAAGCTTTAAATTCCCTTTTCTTTCAAATACATCCATTCTTTATATTGATAACAGTGAGTTTTTAAATAATTTTATTGAACACGCAAAGAAAATTTACGCTTCTATAGTACAATAGAAAATCATTTTCATTACAAAAATTCTTTTATTTTTTTAGATCCATGTCAATTATTGTTTCAAATTAGAAACGAAAATTTGAAACTATAACTGATATGAATATCGAGAATTTAACAAACTTTATAGAATAATTTTCTACTATACTAAATTCAGATTTTCCCTGGCACAAATTCTTCAAAATCGCAGCCAATGGACTACTTTGATGTTGAAGCCATATAGTGAGAGCAGTTTTACCAAATTAAGTTTTTAACAATGGAGTTGACCAACCTCTAACTTCTAATAGCCATGATTGCACTTAGAGGCACGTGCCTGATACGCTTAATGGAAAGTCTGCCATTGAACACAAGACACGGTTCAATTGTCGAGTTTTAGTGATTGTCGGTAGACTCTATTATTGTTGAATTCTTCTTTCGTAAGAATTTACGACAAGTTTGGATAAACAATTGCTGCGGTAAGAATCCATTAATTCCTTTATTTTAACTGTAATGAAAGAATATATAATAATTCACTTTACTTAGAATTGATTCCAAATCTACCTGCAATCAGCATGTCATTATACGAATTGAATAAGGACAAAACAATGTGCCACATGCTTTATTGTTCTGCTGTGACAAAACTGTGTTCTTAATGTCGAGAACAAGCTACTATTATTATTACATTGTTTCATTGTTTCTACCATCTTGGTTTTAGCATGCTCTTCTGGGCCTCAATATGCAGGCCAAGGTGGAACAAGCTACAAACGTTATCCTCAGTGATATTGCCCAAATCGGTCGAATAGTTCTCAGTAACTACCACCTAGATAATGATCTCGGTGTGATTCGCGTGTTCATACCTTTGAATTTTAAGGGTTTATGGAATTCATGCCACCGAACATGAAAAATCACAGCAAGGAGCTTACCTCGAGTGTTTTAAACCATTCTTTATACAGGAAGAGGTGCCATATTCCAAGATATATTAATGTCTTAATGTATTAATTCAAAATAACATTAATGTTCATTTTTAATGTTATTTTTCCAGGCTACTGGATTAAAATAGTTTTTTGTTACGTAAAACCTGTTCGTGATAAGCTCCTAGCTTGCACAATCGTTAATCAAATCCATCTCCAGCCAAGAGGAGGCATTTTCTTCATTCTTATTACGAATGATATTGAATACATCGCGCTTCTTGTCCAGTTCGGTTTTCTCCGGCATATTTTTTTTGAACGATGACATTATGGAAGCTTTGCCTCATTTCCACTTGTCACCGAAATTACACCACATTACAGTCGTTTGATTCTGATGTGGTTGAATTCTTCTTTGATAAGTACAGGGTGCTCCAGTAGAATGTGATGGTTTATAAATCTATTTATTGAAACAGTAGTTGCACCAAAAAAAGCAAATACACTGCTTACAAAAATTAGGGACTATTTCAAAATTAGGGGATATTCAAAAATGCTTCTTTTATTGCTTCATGTTCA
>JAHWFO010036887.1:2916984-2947383 GCA_023313115.1 Rhysida immarginata
GAACGATAACTGAGATATGAACAGAAATAAAAATGCCGCCACCAAGACCAACAAGTTTGTACAGACCGTTCTAGTTCAGATACACCCTGTAGAGAAGATGGGATGCCCCACTGACCAATTCACCACATTAACTACCGGTGCTTCTCATGGTATCCTTGTTCCCACTACACCTCAAATGGTGCGCAATTCAAATTCGTCCCAATCTGCTGGGAGACCCTGTACTGACGAAAAGCTTGGATAAACCATCACTTCGGTTAGATTTCATTGAAATTTTAATTTCGTTACTTAAGCTGGCAATTAAATTATGTGATAGTATAAAAACAGAAGGATAGCAACACAAAAAACCAATGCAATTAATAATAATTACAAAGTAATCAATTAATATTAAATTATTAGGAATTACTAATAAAGCATATCAACAAATCCTCTTTCTTGCAACATACTATAAGTAATAACCTATATAGGGTGTTTCTAAATGAAATGACAATAAATACGTAGTGTGATTCCATGCATCAATCTAAACAAAAAGTTCCTTATCGAAAATGTCTAAAACTAAAAATTTAAGGTCTAAAAAAATCGCATCGAACTATCTGCACCAGCACTTCATTACATCCAAAAGGGCTAGGTCACGAGAAAACTGCGGCAATTGTTGAGATTAAATGACGCCAACTTTTAATGCAATGAGCTTTTTAGCAAACTTCGCGTAACGTTTAGACTCTTAAAATTTGAGTTTTGGACATTTTGTTAGACTCTAAAAGGAACTTTAAGTTTGTCATCATGCAAAGGATCACCCTAGATACTTATTGTCCTTCAATTTAGAGAAACCCTGTATACGTATTCGGTAACCATGTTACCATCGTTCATTAAGGTGGAAAAATAAAGTTACATGAAAGAAAAGGGCGCCCGATCATAAGGATAGGATAGGATCAATTATTATCCAGATTACTGGAAAATAATGGGCGGGCTTTTTTACTTTCTTGGATAAAATGTGTGGATGACATTTTCACGTAGTGGCTACATCCACGTCCGACATTAATTTTGATAGAGACACGTCCGCCCTCTGATTGGTTTATTTAGGCCCTGACGTCATAAACGGCTACAGAGACAAATGAAAGTAAATTTGTCTCTGCGTCAAACCAGTTGCCGTGGAGAATTTCTGGGATTGCTTAAGGTACGGCGGCTACGTGTAGAGCAAGAGAGCAATTTTGTGTTTTGAAAATTTCAACAATAAATCTCGTAATTACTGCAGGGAATAGGGAGAACAATAAATCTCCCTGTTCCCTGATAACTGTGTGCGACTTCTTTTCTTTTGTCTATGTAAAAGTATAACATTTTCACAGTTATATTAATAGTATTTTTATATATAATAGTAACTTTCATTATCGTACCAATAAAGCAGTAATATTTGCAATTAATGTTTTTTGTTAATTTAAGTAATCGTTTAAATTATTTGAATTAAATTTTAAATAATTAATAAAGTTAATTAGAACGTCCATGATTTTCTAATGGGAAGCTTGCATCAAATACATGATCATTTAAAGAGGGTAAAAGTTTTTGCCACTACAAGTCTCTAATTTCATAAAATTTAGCTAGAAAAGGAAAATAGCTGTATATTTCCCTTGTTAAAATATGAAGCAGTATGGAAAAACGATTCACTTCTGTCATTTAGCATACTTATATCAGATCTTCAGATGGATACGTTAAAGAGGATTTTATTCTTTTTTTGTAATGAATGGATGACTTATTATTTGCAATAGATGTCACAGTTGCAACGCAAGTTTCACATTTGATCACATATTTTGGAACAAATCTTTCTATGCAGTCTGCAATATCTTCTGTACTTCGAAAATTTCGTGAAAAACGAAACGTGGAAGTTGTTACAGATGAGTTAAATTGTGGCTAATATTCTTTAAAAATTAAGTGAAAGAAATACACCTGAATGTTGTCGTACATTTTAAAATTCAAAGTTGATTCAGAATCGATCGCATGTTATAAAGCAAGATTCACACATACGCTAAATCAAGATACAGATGAATCAAGCAATCCCAGAATTCTTCGCGGCAACTGGCTTGACGTTTAAGACGAGAGGGCATAAATAAACCAAGTATTGGGCAGACGTGTCTCTATCAAAATTAACGTCGGACGTGGATGTAGCCACGAGACAGATAAATGCGATATTGTCGACTTTTTAAAACATTTAAATCATTTAAGTGTGTTAGAAACCTCAGCCAACCTGGCCATCTAAATCTAACATTGAGTGACTCTTTCTCGTCCATTTTTTCAAAATATTACAAGGGGAAGGGTAGGATTAAAAATTGTTTTTAGGTTAATGTGGTGTTGCTCTACAGGGTAGCAATTAGAAATTTTTGTCTATCTTTAATAGTTTTTCGAGTTAGCAAATAGGTGACCTTAAATTTGGGGGTCAAGGACAAATTTGAGTGCGGTAATGAACACCCCCCCCTATTACCTATAAACCACACTCATCAGATCTCGCTTACCTGGCAGCTTTGAGATATCTGCCATGTTACCAGACTTTTTGGACACCCTGTATATTTTAAATTGGTGGGAGTCATTTTTTGACATAAAATGAAAGATTTTCAGAGAATTTCTGTACTTTGTCGCGGTGTTTTTTTTAGAAGTTTCATGTTTTAAACACATTAATGAGATAATTTCGTCTTTTAGCTATACATTTAAATTTCAAATTAAGTTTTACAATATCTAGAAAAAAAAATAATAAATATCCCATAAGACGTTTTTTTAAAACAGACAAAACAATAGAGTTCTTATACTTTTGTCACTGACTGTAGGTGTCACATCCATCTCGAACGGCGGTCGAATCACATCTGCAGGTTTCTAAAATCTGATAAAATACCGTAGCTGCTAACGTAATGATTGCATCAGCCAATATACACTACGGAGGTCGGACAGGATTCTAAAATCTGATGCAATACAATTGCTCCTGATTTTTTGAGTACAGGATTACGTGTAATATAGAAAACATGCTTTGTTTTATTTAATTTGCACAGGGGTGTAGTAGAATAGGAATTGTTGCTACTACTACTTTTTTCCTTATATTTTAATTCTGTGAAGCGTAATCATGTAACTTTATTTCTCCACCCTACTGAATAATGGTAATGACAATAATTAAGGGAATCATTGGTTTTAATGATATTTACGGCGAAACACAAAACCGTAGGAGACGTATGACGAGCAATGATTAGATTTGTTTTCTTTAATATGATTGCCGAAATACGCTATACAGATTATTATCATTCATAATTAAATTCCTTATTTATAATATGATAATCAAAATAATAAGCAATTTATAATAAAAATTAATATAGAAATAAAACGATTTAAATAAATATATAAATAAGTTGACCAATTGTTGTGCAAATTGTTGAGTGATACAGTTCTTGTAGATTATTCTGAAGGAAAATTTGAAAGTTAATTTGGAAAGAAAACCATATGACTTAGGAGTATCAAGTAGAAATTTCGAGATGCAAAATTGAAATTCTGGAAATTCACTATGGGAAGATATAATTGAATTAATGAAAAAGACAGATGCTTTACAATACATATTTAATGATGAAAAATAGGAAAGAAAATTCCACAGCCTGGACTGGAACCAGGGAACATGAGGTTTAAAGATGAGGGGTTTATTTCCTATTTTTCATCATTAATTTGAACAGCTTAAGTATGGCGTACGATAAAACCCTCACTGAACATTTATGAAATATTCTTAAAAGAGTATACGCCTTAGGAAAGATAGTCGTAGTCTAGGTAATTGCTCTAACCAAGCCATGTCATGTAAATAGCGTTTACCTTTCATGTCCGCAGTGGCGCAATTGGTTGACGGTTTGAGCCAAAGTTTCCTGGTTCGAATTCAGGCTGAGGAAATTCTTTCCTATTTTTCATCATTAATTTGAACAGCTGAGGTATGGCGTACAATAAAACCCTCACTGAACATTTATGAGTTATTCTTAAATACATATTAATTGGAATTATTATTATTATTATTATTATTATTATTATTATTATTATTATTATTATTATTATTATTACCATCATTACCATCCTTATATTAGCTCGCTCTTGGATCTTGTGAGATGGTACGGAACCTTTCAGTAGAATTTTGAAGCACTTCCGCGTTATCATTCGCTCTTAAATGTTGCACACAGGTTTGTTCCTGATGACAACACATTTTAGCAATTTTTATAATAAAAGTAGCTTCTATTATTATCATCATCACAACTTGAAGAAGCCGGGTATAAAAGGTGACACCGGTTATTAGTTGTCTTTTCCAATAAATATATATATATACATATTGTAAAGTATCTGTCCTTTTCATTAAACGACACAATACAAGGACTTATCACAACTATACTGTTATTGAATTGATGGATCTTGTAGAAATAAAGAAGAGCAATTGTTATTCTGTTTATTACTGATGAGTTGAAGGCTTTGTAGGTACTTATAGGAAGATGTTATGAACTTATAGAACATTGGTTAGTAGGTTGATTGGAGTTTTAGGGCGCGTAACTGCAACGGTCATTTTTCGCCCACATCTGACCTAAGATAGAAACGCAAGGTCGGATGTTAGGCCAAAAAAGTCAAGAAATACAAATGACAAAAAAAACCCAATAATAAACCCCACATAAAGAAATCAACAAAATGAGATATTCAACAAGTACACTTAAAAAAAAACAAACTAGGTAGGATTAATAAATACATCTAAATATCTACGTTTAAAAATAGGGAAACTAGATTAAAAACTTTAGAATTAGTTAAAACTATATTATCTTTGTAGAATTCAGCCATATCATTTCCCGATCATCTCTGAGCCTTCTGGTGAAGCTTCTTCACTTCGGCGCTTTCTCACGTTTGAGTTATTTTGTTCATTCGGGCGTTTTGTTACGTTCTTCTTACTGGGATTACAGAAGGTCGATTACGAACTATGGTAATGATTTGGAGGAGAAAATTTTCGAAGAAAATCCCCTTTCTCCACTAATGATCGTATTCTATTTGGTGACCCTGGTTGTGGATTATTGCCCTGCACAGTATTTTCCACAGCTGATGTTGTTCCATTCCTGTTTGTAGGCTGTCCAGAGACCCTCAATGGTTGTTGGACGGCGTCGAGCAAGGGCTCGTTTCAGTAATCCAAGTCCACAGAAGTCCATCGGGAATGCATCTGGTGAATTGACAGGAATATCATGAAAGGGTTTAACGTGAATTCCAGTTTCATCTTTCAAATCCAACATAAATTGAACTATCGAGTTAGACGTTTGGCTGGAGGCTTTGTCTTGATGCAGCCAAACTTTGCTTTGGTCCTCTCCATACAAAGCGGGGATTTCCTCGTGAAAAATTGGACTGAGAACATGTTGCTGATAGTAAAGGGAGTTAATCTTAGCCTTCCTCTCCGTTCTTCTGATTGTGAGCTTGTTGTTGTACGAGTATTCCGCAATCCCCATAAATGTTTTTCAAAAACATCCCTTACATTCCTTGGATCACTGTTGATATGACTTCTCTCCGCGTGGATAGTAGAAAACCGCGTGCCGTTTGTTGCAATCGTTAAGGTAGACGTAGGCTTCATCCAAAGTGATAACGTACTGTTGCGAAGTAACCCTCAAAGAGCCTCTGACAGTTTCTCCTCCTTTCTGCGACGTGTCTTGGCAGCAGGTTATAAACACGACTCTTGTGACGCTTTTCCAGTAGCAAATCTTTGTTTATTATTTTATTTACGGTAGCCTGGGAATTCCTACAGTGTTTGCAATCCCTCTTTGGATTGCTCGATTTTCACACTGTACAAGCTGCTTGATCTTTCGAACGACCTGTGGTGTTCGGCTTGTGGGAACTCGAGGACTTTCCTGTCTCTGGCCAGTTGGAATTACCCTTTTCGGGATTTTCCTTTTCCATTTAGTGCCGCCGATATGCCTTTCTTCGAAACAGAAATTTCGTGTTTTGCACGCCCTAATTATAGCAGAATAGCTGTAAATAGCGTCGGACAGAAATAGACATTTTTTTTTCATGTGGGACGATGTCCTTACTTAATGTTTAAATAGAACTTGTTTAAATGCACACTGTTGCATTAGATAACCAATAATATGCAAAATTGATTAATTAAGTTACAAATAATTCAGCTTGTCACACACAAATTTGGATGATCAGTGCATTGGAGTAATTGGAATGTGGGTCCCTAAATACCATTAACGTCGTGCCGCAATAACATATTATTTATTTATGAATAACTAAAATACCACAATTCCTTCCAACTGTAATAAGGGTTCGTAATCAAATAAAAAAAAAAGAAGCCTCTTACTCAAAGTAAGGTAACACAAATGGTTCATTTATTGTGATAGAATCTGACTTAAAATTCAATTTCTTTTATTTTAATTACATCTTTAATTCGATATAACTGAATCAATATAATTACACGGCAATTAACACTATTCTTTTAAATAGTTGCTGATAAAATTCATTAAGTGGCACTTAAGACCAAACAACTGTAGTTCAAGTTTAAGGAAAAAAATAAATTAAATGTGTTGACCGGAAGTTGTATTATGCAGTAGCCTATCATTAATAGATCATAAAGTAATCCAATTTTTTTTTTTTTCATTTCTTTAAATTGACGTAATTTTGTTCTTGGCCCCCCCCCCCCCCCCCCCATTTTCGCCGGCCAGGTGGCCGAGAGGGCTAGGGCGTAGGCTTTCTAGTTCTCGAGTCCGCCTGGCCGCGGGTTCGAATCCTGCCGTGGGCATGGATGTTTGTGTTTGTCCCGGGCTGCGTACTGTTACAACTTGTGTAAAAGGCGCAAAATGACTTTTGTAGTCGACGCCAAAATTTCTAGAAACCCCCTCCCCCCATTTTCATATTGCCCATTAATCAATCAAGATCGCTATGAATTCCATCACCAGCAAAATCTACTCTAGTCATAACAACGTTATGTTAACAAACATTTGTAAATACCAACAGATTAATAGTTTCATTCTCTTTACTTTAGATACGCGTGCCTCAACATTAAGGATAAATAACTTTAAGGAACATAGTTGAACTTAAAAAAACATTAAATTGAATATATAAAAAAATTGACTACTGCATCAGTATTGCCCGTTACTGTCCTTTATGTTCTGCTTACTAAATGAATTATTTTGTTGCCAGTCACAAAATTGAAAGAAAAGAAAGGTAATTTAGAATTAATGGCCTAAATGAGGCAATTAATAATTTCTGCAATTTTAAACTAGCTCCAAACTGTTTAGGAAATTGGCAACAGTTACTCGCATGAACAACAATTCTTCACCAACATTATAATTGACATTATACAGGGTGGTTATAATTAAAGTGACCCCATTTAGACCCTTCTAGTAATCAGATTTTGCAGGGTCTTTATAATTAAAGTTCCATTTTGACATGGCCATTAAAAAAAAACTACTGGACCAAAAGCTATAATACTTGGTAATATTATACAAGAGGGCATGGGAAGTTCATACCCACCAAAAATAAATTTTAGTTGAAAAGGTCACCACCAGCATGGAATGGCGCTCTATGCAATATTCGTATACGAAATTAGACACGAAGACACAGGTTAACAAGTCTTTAATCGTTACTAAAATTAGTTACCTGTTTGAATGTGGCCTCCACCATTTACTGAAAGCATGTTGAATGTATACAGACCAAGGGGAAGAGAATTTTGCAATAAAAAAAGATTAGTCCACATTTTGACTGCCACGTCAAAATATGGCGCATGAATAACAACAAAAGCAAGTTAGAAGCAGAAAAATTTATAAAATCAGAGCATTTGTTCAATGTGCATTCCATTTTTGTCAATGACATGTTCAAAGCGCATTATTGCATGTTCCACAGTAGAGCGAAGGGTTTCCTGAGGAAACGCAGTGATATGGCGTGTTATGCTTGCTTTCAATGCAGGGACACGCCATATTCTTCCTCCATATCCCCACAACCAGAAGTCACAAGGGTGTAAGTCCGGTGAACGAGGAGGCCATGCAGTTGAAAAAGTTCTCGAAATCACCCGATCATCTCCAAAATGAGAACGAAGCAGTTCCTTCATTTGTCGTGCAATGTGGGGTGTTGCACCATCTTGCATAAAGACAGTAGTGTCTAAACATTGTCTTTCTTGTAAAGCAGGAATGACTTTCTGCTGCAGAAGTTCGCAGTAACGAGCACCAGTGATTGAACATCTTTTATTTATTTATTTATTTATTACTATGTTCACTAAAAATTGCAATTACAGTTCGAAATTACAAATATTTCAAAACTTGCAATTCACATTTGCAATTTGAAAATCAAAAACAAGAGTAATTACATAAATGAAGTAACATAAACAAAAGTAAATGAATAAAAACTGATTATTTTATAAAAAATGAAAATATTAATGAAAGCTATTGACACACAAGTGGTAAGAAGTTATTACAAGAAGTTACAAATTGATTTTGACTCGTACTAAAAATATCAATCGGTAAAGGGTGTATTTTATTGTAAAAAGACAACATTCTAAGTATTGGCGAATTTTTATGCGAGTCCGTATTAACCCTTGGAATAAAGAATAAATTACGAAACCTGTTCGGAGAAATATTAGGAACATAAAAACTTATTTTTTCTCTTATATTGGGATCATCAATTTCATTATGTAATAATTTGTATAAAAATACGACCAACTGACAATTCCTTCTAAGTGAAAGAGTATGGATTTGAAATGAGTGAAGCAATGATTCATAAGAAATAAATGTAGGGAAATATCGAAAAATTCTATAAAATAAATATCTTAGGAATTTAGCTTGAACAGCTTCAACAAGTTTAATATATTTGGTAGTAATGGACTCCATATAATTGATGCATATTCAAGCTTAGATCTTACAAATGCGTTATATAAAAGAAGCAACACTTTAAATTATTAAATTGATATGAGTTACGAATTACAAATCCAAGATTTCTATGCGCAATGCTAACAACGTTATTAATATGGTTTGCAAAATGTAAATCTTTATTAAAAGTAACACCAAGATCAGTTTTTTTGTTAACATATTGTAATATTGTTCCAAAAATCCTGTAATTAAAAACAATGTTTTTCTTGATCCTAGAAAAGGTCTTTACTTCACATTTAGATGTATTAAATGGGAGATTATTTTCCTTACTCCATTTATTTAAGGCATACAAATCATTTTGAAGATTAACACAATCGGAGGTAGATTTAATGGAACTAAAAATTTTAAGATCATCTGCAAATAACAAAATTTTAGAAAACTGGATAGTAGCCGAAACGTCATTAATGAATAAAAGAAATAATAAAGGACCTAAGTTTGATCCTTGCGGTACTCCAGAATATACAGGGAATTTATATGATGAACAATTTTTGTACAGTACAAGTTGAGATCTCTGTTTTAAATAAGATGCTATCAAAGATAACATAGATTTAGAAAAACTGTATAAGGATAATTTTGCAATTAATTTATCGTGATCAACTTTATCGAATACTTTCTGAAAATCAGTGTATATAACATCAACTTGAAGTCTATTATCCAACTTACTAGAAACATAATGAACAAAGTTACATAAGTTTGTTACAGTTGATCCATGTTGATTGATACAAATACTATCTTGAACATGTTTAAATATAAATTTGTAAAGTATGATTTCAAATATTTTTGATGGAGTTGATAAAATGGCCACCGGTCTGTAATTGCTAATTAGATTGGAATCACCAGATTTAAAAATTGGAGTTACTTTAGTAAACCTCCATTTGTCGGGGAAAGTACTAGTTTTAATAATAAGGTTATAAATTATATATAATGGTTCTGTGAAAAGATCTTTGCAACCCTTAAACAGATACGGTGGTATTCCATCAGGCCCATATGATCTCTTGGGCTTCAATGTTTTAATAGCAAGTTTAATATCGGCCTTGGAGATTTCTTTAATACATAAATCATTTGAGATCATAGGCTGCGGCATTACGATCAATACAATACTGAGCAGATCAGGATTTTGTGAGTAAACTGATCTAAAGTAATCCGCAAAACAATTGGCAATATCCTGAGACTTATACAGAATTACATTGTTAAAATTCATTTGCGTCCCTAATGTGTTTTGTTTCTTCTTGGCCTTTATAAAATTCCAGAAGTTACTACTATTTTCAGTTATATTTGATTCTATACAAGTTACATATGAGTCAAATGCCAACTTAATATCTTTTTTAATTTGTTTTCTAATTTCCTTAAATTTATTTAACCAATATTCTGATTCATGTTTTTTCTTCCTAATTTTTTCTTTAACCTTTAAATTTTTAATTATTTAATTATTAAACCAAATAGGATATTTTCGTTTATAAGATTTAACTTTTGGAACACATTCATCAAGTGCTGAAAAAATCTTATTATAAAATAGGTCAACCGCAGTATTTACATTTTCACAAACGGTTAAATCATCCCAACTGTAATTTTTTAATAATTGGTATAATTTTAAAAAATCGGCTTTTTATAATTGTAACGGGATTCAGAAATATCCTTCACCATTACAGATTTATACGACTGAATTAAAATATTCAATGCAGGATAATGAAGATCTTTTGAAACTAGGGAATCAATCACCTCGTCAACAATTATATTATCTATGTTTGAAATAACTAAATCAAGCGTTCTATTGTTGAAATTTTTTACATTATTAAACATTTTAAGATTAAATAAATTAATAAATCTATGTAACTCTCTAGTTTTATTGGATCCATTTATTAAATTGAAGGAATTATCTGTGATCTCTGGAAGATTAAAATCACCAAGTATAATTATTGCGCTATCATGAAATATATCAATATAGTCTTCAACTTCATTAAACAGTTCTTGATAATATCTCAGATTATGATTTGGAGGAATATAGACTGTGTTAAAAATATACTTTTTATTATTATAAATTAATTTAACCCATAGAGATTCTATATTGCTCTCTAAAAATAATAATCTTTTAGAATTTAATGATTTTTTAATAGCAATTAACACACCACCACCAGATTTTTTCGTACTATCATTTCTGTCTTTTCTGTAAACTACATACCTATCATCAAACATTTCAGAATTAAATATACCATCGTTAAGTGAAGTTTCAGATAAGCATATAATGTCATAGTTATTTGATAATATATTTAAATACAACGGTTGAGTTTTGGTACGCAGCTCACGAACATTTTGATAGTAAATATCAAGTTCTTTGTGAGAAGAAAACATCAAAATTATTATATTTTATTAAAGTCTTCCATAGTGATTATTTGAAATATATGTGACTGGTCATCTTTCCTCATGAATATTTTTCCATTGCGAGTCCACAAATGTTTAATCTTCTTCATCCGCTTGATTTCTCTTGCTTTGGAGAATAATTTCTTCCGTTCAGGACATAAGCTTTCTTTAATGTAAATCGGATTATTATAAGAATACCCTAGATCAAGAGTATTAAAATTTCTTTTAATTCTCCTTCTACGCAACAGTTCCTCTTTAAAACATCTTCTTGTGAATTTTACAATTAATGGAGGGATTTGTGCTTCTGAGTGAATTCGTAATCGGTGACACGCATCAATATCTTCATCTCTAATATCAACCTGTAACATATGTCCAATTTCTTTAATTATTGAATATGAATTTTCTGATGATTGAACAGGTACTCTATGAATCTCCAACATGTTTATTCTGGAATACTGCTCAGAATCCACAAGTCTCATCGTCAGATCAGAATTTTGTTTCTTTAAATTAATATTTTCAGCTTTTAAATCTTCAATAGATTTCATACATTTATTAATTATTGCTTCTTGCTTCTTTAAAATTTCTTTATTATCATCTAATTTTTCATGAGCTAAATCCAGTGACTTTCCAATATCTTTTATTTCTGAACTTAATGACTTAATCAGTTCACACATTTCTTCGATTGAAGGCGTAACATTTAATAATTCGCTCCTCGTGGACAAATTATTTCTCATTTGAGATATATAGGATTTACATTTCCAGGATTTATTTTCCGATTTGATAAGTGACACATCCTTTTCAGTTAAATTAACACAGTTATTGTGATACCATTTACTACATTTTGCGCATTGCAATTTATGCATTAACATCCAGTCTAGAAATATTCTTTTTGCATTCTGAACAAGTGCCCATTATGTTTGAATTGAGATTAGGAAAAGAAAGATAAGAAATAATAATAATAATAATAATAATAATAATAAAAAGAAAAGTAAAAAATAAACAAATAAGCAAAAAAAAAATTACAGTAAAAACAGAAAGAAAGGAAAGATGGGGAGAAAAACCTATTTTTACGAAAATATATATAAAAAAAGGGGGCAA
This sequence comes from Rhysida immarginata, assembly GCA_023313115.1. NCBI lineage: Eukaryota > Metazoa > Arthropoda > Chilopoda > Scolopendromorpha > Scolopendridae > Rhysida > Rhysida immarginata. The sequence continues at coordinate 2,929,320 of JAHWFO010036887.1, forward strand.
CAGGACTAAAAGAGGTAGGGGAAAAGGTCAATTATAGGTAAAATTAACTAGATGAAAGGGCTAAAAAGAAAAAGGGCAAAAGGAGATGAAAAGGGGTAACAAACGATCCTACAGTTAAAAGTAAGGAGGGGTACCCAGGGGGAAAGGGAAAAATAACACCAGAATGTGAAGATGTAGCAGATGTTAGGAGGAGACAGCAGGGTCAGGACTATAACACATAAAAAGGCAATGAGGGAGGGGGTGCAAAGGCAAGTGGAGATGGTAAGCAGAACTAATAGTAAAATTTGGAGCAAGAAAATAATAATAAAATAATGAAATAGTGCACAGCGGAAAATGCTAATGGTAAAGCACAACAAATTATTGTAAAATATAAAAGGGAAAGAACTCTTATAGAGACTAAGTATTAAATAGAAATCAGCACGCTTGAGTCAAAGGATGAAAAAAAATAAATAAATAATAAAAAAAAATTGAGAAAGGTTAACGAGGGAGAGGATAACAATAGAGAAGAGAATAATAAAAACATTAAATTAATAAAAACATAATACTAAACTGGTAGTAGAACAGGTAAAGATGATTAGCACTCGGACTCGGGCCGCTTGTAGCACGAGGATTTCCTGCTTGGCTAGGCGGGAATCGGATGGGTTGTAGAAGGGGGGAAACTGAGGTCGTCCGGGAGGGCGGGAGCTTTAGGGGACATGTGTGACCCCGAGGAAAGCTACATCATAATCTTAGCTACTTTTAGTGGCTTGAGGAGTGTTCTCTTTAAAAAAAAAAGGGGCCAAGAATGAGAGGTGAAGTGAATCCGCACCATACAGTCACGTAATCAGAGTGCAAAAGCTTTTCATGCACAACCATCGGTTTTTCAGTACCCCAGATGCGACAGTTTTGAGTATTCACTGCTTCGTCTAGCGTAAATTGCGTTTCATCTGACCACAAAATGTTCCATGGCCATGCATTATCGACGGCTATTCTAGCCAGAAACTGGTAAGCAAATCAGTACGTTTTTCCGGATCTTCATGAAGCAACTTTTGAACCACCTGGATCTTGTATGGATACCACTTTAAAATGGAACGCAAAGCTTTTTGAACCGTAGACAAATCACGTGATGCGGCTCGAGCACTTGCTGAAGAATATTGGGAAGTTGAAGCACTCTCCACTACTGCAGCAGCAACGTCTTCCACAGTCTCATTTACAATTCGTTTCCGTCCTCTCCCTGGCAGCACACCCAACTCACCAGTTTCTTCAAATTTCTTAATCACCTTTTTTTAAACCATTAATGGACATAAGCCCATTTCGCAAGTTTTTCAAACGTCGATATTCTTCTAGTGCAGCAGAAGCATTATTGCAGTTCTGGTAAAACAAATTCACCAATAAAGCTCGATCCTTTTTAGCTAAAGCCATCGTGAAGAATGACTTTACATTTAATTTCACTGTCTTTTTAAAGCTTTTCTAATTTTACATCTCATTTGCATAACGTCTCTGAGTAAAAATTCTCAGATAATTTCTTACATGACCAGCGCCATATTTTGACGTAGCGGTCAAAATGTGAACTAATTTTTTTATTGCAAAATTCTCTTCCCCATGGCCTGTATAACATGTATCTCGAGTTTCGTCAAAATCTGATTACCAGAACGGCCGCTAGAAGGGTCTAAATGGTGTCACTTTAATTATAACCACCCTGTATAAGTAAATTATGGAATAGCTGGCTAATCGATCGTGGAAATGAGTTATTTTGAATAGACGGCGTCAACTGGAAGCTTAGCCCGCATGTTAACTTTCTGTGTCACTAACCACCACTGACGTTTTCTTATATTGTCCTCCATCACAGTTCAGATGAATTATCAGACCAAGGGAAACCTATCACACAATATGTCCATCTCTACACAATGATATTTCAGTTATCCAAAAAGTACAGTCAACCAAAGGAAATAATCCACACGAGTTTAATACTTAATATTACATTTCGTGCTAATGTGTTGTTTTTAATAGCTTTTTTAATTATAATTATTTAAGTTTAATAATCTTAATAATGTTAACTCTAAATGTAATATTAAATTATTAAAAATAAATTAATATTGAAACGGTAAAACTTAGAGTAAAATAGTCATCAAGTGTGGATTATTTCCCTTTGATGACTGTACAAAAGTGAATTCTGACAAACAACATCATTATGTTTTTACAGAAACTGAGCAGAACTGATTTTAAGCGTGGACTGCCCACGAGATACATTAAGATGTAAACTGCGTATCAGGCGCACATGTAGTCATATATTGCAGTATGTCCTACTGCAACAGAGCAAACGCAATTACAATGTTAGTGGTAATACCCAAATTACCAATATCCGAACCAAAATACGGAACATACCAAAACAAACAAAACTTCCAATGAGCAAAAAAATTGTCAAAGTACGTCCTCCAGATTTCTGGGGAAGGTAACCTGAAACTTTTTCAGGAATTTATTAACAGAACAGAGTTTGCCAGATGAAGCAAATTTCTTGCGGAAGGCTTTTGGGTTAAGCCATAGCCATTCGGATATCAGAAGGTTCGGATACAGTCGGCTGGGGAAAGGTAGACCTTTCATACGGATCACTCTACTCTCCCAGAGTTCTCTATTCATGTACCCAATGAGGATTATACAGAACTTTCGGACTGGGCAACGGCTGATGCAGGAGTGAACAAAGGGATATATAGTAAGGGTATCGTCTTCTATGGCAACGGTTGGTAGGAATTTTTGTTATCTTCACAGAACGATGCGAGCGCTGATGTCGCCATTCAAGAGGTGAAAGGTGAAATGGTGTCCATAGTTGTCCGTTTTTCACATTCAAGTGCTCACGCCTGACACGTTCATGACCACAGTCTCTACCGCTTTCATTTTCGTGCACGTTGTTTTGCGTTCGGTAAATTTTATTTAATAAAATAAAATAATAAAATAAAATAAATATGGTTAATAAAATAAAACAAAACGTAAAACATTTGTAAAATTACAAACATTTTTATGGTTTCCTAGCTCCTTTTAACCCTAACAAAAGGGCTAATTGTTTTATCCCTTTTATTCCACGTGTAAAGCGTTTCTCGTTCATTTAATGATTGCATCATGTTTCCATGGAAATTAAAGAGCCAATCAACGAGCTACAGCGGTGACATCAGCGCTCGCAACGTCCTGTGAAGATAACAAAATTCCTACCAACTGCTGCCATAGAAGACGATATCCTTACTATATATCCCTTTGAGGAGTGAAGCTTTCCGACGTCGACAATCATCGCTCAATTTATTTCCTCGCTCAACAGAAGGCCGCCAGCGTGCGCAATAATGTTCAGCTGTTCCTCCATGCACGGGCTCATCCATTCATATTTGGAAAGAAATTTAAAGGAAACACAAATTAAACAATGTCTTGCTATCAAAAATAAACATTAACTGAATTCTATATTCTATTTACAGATAATCATATAGCGAAATATAATTAATCATATGCATGTGACGTGGTTGGGTTCTAACCACAATTCTACCATGTCACACATGACATTTACTCCTTTCGACTGATACACAATACGGATATAATAGCATGCTTTCTGTTATGCTCGCATGCATGTGACCAGCAGCATCATCACTCAATAAATTGTTACAAAAGATCGTAATCAACCTTTTGTAGACTACTACCAGGATCTTTAGACTTCCCCCCCCCCCCCCGATTTCTTATTCTTTGACTGCAGGGCTCCTTCATTTCTCTTGGGAGATGATGGCTTTCGATTATAATGGCTCCTTTCTGAAGTTACCATGTAATGTATGTCATGGTAATTAGAGATTTGACTGTCTTTCTCATAACATCCGCATAAATACCTGTGGAATTAATTCCATTATAAGGCATTCGTTTTGCTCCGAAATACGAGCAGTTGCTTCTTGCTCGTATTAACTCATGGAGGTAGAAAGGAATCATCCTTCTTTCCTAACTCCATGTACTGACTATATCTCTTTTTGGGCGTTCCACATTGAACAATCTCGGGAAACTGGAGGAAAGCCTCCCCTGCAGTTGCTACACCCAGTGTAGCTTCAGAGATCCCATTCCTTCTAGCTCTGATACGTAAACTTGCAGAAAGAATATGATCAGGGAATGGACAGGGAATAGGGAGAGTGTTCTCCCTATTCCTAGATACGATATTGAAGAATGATGATGGTTTGGAGAACGTTGTAGAAGAAAATTTATTTTGGCAAACTTTTGAAGTGATGATATGTCAGATAATTTTTAAATGCCAACAAAAACGTTTTCGAGATTCCTCTTAACATCAGTTGTTGTGTTTTGAAAATTTCAGGAAAATAATTTTTTTTTTAATTATGAATTGGGATTCAATACGTCCATCCAGGACCTGTATGGCCTGAGGCCGACGAGTTGGGTCCTTGGATGGACCTGGATTCACGACTGCTGTAGGATGGTCGCAGCAGCCGGGGAGGGGGGGGGGGGGTTGAAGATCCAATGACTAGCCATGCCTAATGTAGCTTAACTTCACAGAAGTTGTGTTCAGTGAAAGCCCACCAGGCCACGGCTTAAAAATTAAGATTAAACTTAAATTAAAGAATATCATTATTTTAATTTATTTTCTGTTCAACTTAAATTTTCAAAACACCAACTAATGACGAGAGGAATCTCAAAAACGTTTTAATTTGCATTTATAAATTCTAGTTAAAGAATAAAGTTAGATTTAGATGGTGATAATTTTTCACTATCTCCAACTGTACCTGCATTTATTAATGCTGTACATGTAATTCTTCGTTTGTCTTCATCCCAAATTATTTGATAAATCCGGCCAACGTTGTCATTTTTAGAGGTTTAGATATCCCAATCAGGCAGTTGCGGGAAGTCTCCTCCTTTATGAAATTACCAACGAAAATTTAACTGGGCGTGTCCAATTAAATTTCCAATTTCAATTGTTAGGCTGTAGATATTGTTAATTTTACTTTGCAACAATGTCTAACAATTGAAATCGGAAGTTTAACTGGACATGCTCAGTCAACTTTCGTTGAACAGACGAGGACCATGGAGCAATTAACCTGGAGGCGAAACTCTAACAGTTCCCTAAACTATTTTTTTCGTATTGATAATCAGCGCCGCCAAGCGGGCGGCATATAAATTACGAACTAAAGATTTCCCATAATGCATTGCTGGATGAACAGAAGGCCCTTAGCTTCATGGTTGCTGTTACTCTTATTTATTTATCTTATTTATTTTAATTAAAATAAAAAAAAATAAATTCAATTAAAATGCATTTATTTAGATATATTTTCTAATGTTAATGTTTTTAACAATCTTATAATTTTTCCATAAAAATAATATTCATATTCACCTTAATGAAGATACATATTAGGTGTTTTTAATAAAAACTTTTGTATAAATAAAAATAATCTTACAAAGTTCATTGCAAATTTCATTTTATTAAAATACAAAAAAATATATTACAAAATTCATTCTATTAAAATATAAAAAATATATTACAAAATTCATTTGGTGGAGACATTCATATTCTACGTTTTGGTGATCTTTAAGAATCCGAAGTCAAAATTTCAAAAATCCAAAATTTTTAGTACACGAACAGATTTAACGAGATCAAATCTTTCGAGTAAAGTTAATCATTCCTTGCTTCTGTAAAGGAAATAGGGATGTGTTAAAATATGTTAAAATATATGTTTTATATATGGATAAAATGATTAATGCTAATTATCTGCACATCGCGTGATGACTGATCATGCGACTAAGGTAAATGAATTTATTTTTTAAAGACCCCCCCCCCTGTTACGAACTGATATATACCCCCTTTTCTATTTGGTCACATTAGATGGTTAAATTAGTAAAAAATTCACTTACCTTGGTAGCATGATCAGTCATTGCGCGATGTGCAGATAGTTAACATTTACCGATAGAATATATTATGTTATAAACAAGAAAGTCATAATAGTTTCGTTTGCTCATTTTCTACAACGAATATTTACCTTAACTCGTCATTAGGAACTCGGAAAAAGAAAGTTCAGGATTTTCTTTGAATTATTTCTGCAAGAACTTGCAATATACTGGGATCCTCCTTGTTTTCTTTTAGACATTATCAAAATGCGTTAGACAATGTCTAAATATCGTTTTCAAAGTAGTTATGTATTTCAGATAGACGATGTTTTCGACACGATCATGGCAGTTACAATTTTAAAATGAGGTTAGCCCTTCAAGCAAAAATAGGATAGCTACACATAATTTTAGTTTCGTACTTGAGATTTATATGCCGTACACCAGTTGTCGCTAATAAACGGAAGTACGAAAAATTTCGTCCAGTTTCGCCTCCAGGTTAATTGCTCCATGACGAGGACAACGAGATAACAAGAGTGTTGACGTATTGAAGCCAACTTCCGTTTACGAGTTTCTGGCTACTGTTTGTAATGTTATTGGTCGTTTACACTGAAATTTCATTTTGTTATTGTGTGTTTCTTTTTATGCTTATTTTTAATCTTTGTTAAAATCAGCGTTTTGAGCTCTACAACTGTACAATTGGAAATTTTTCTCTACCTGTAACGATTGCAAAGTTACAAATTGGAAAGTGCAAAATTCGAAGTCAAAGGTCAAATTTGAAACCACCATTGCTTAGCCCCTACCTAACTTCCTATATGTTGTCTGCAACAGATTTGTTTATCTCCAATCGTTTTGAAATTGTATGGGGGGGGGGGTGATAACAGACTTTTGACTCATCCTGTATAATTTGAAATATCATCCCTTCAAAAGTTGCCAAAATAAATTTTCTTCAATTACATTCTCCAAACCATATTATTCTTCAAGATCATCATATTCTTTTCACAAATATACAACATCTTCCCATAAGTACCTACAAGACTTTCAACTCATCAATAATAATAGAACAACAATTATCTTCTTTATTTCTACAAGTTTCGTCAATTCAGTAACATCTTCCAATAGTGAATTTCCAGAACTTCAGTTCAGCAGCTCCAAATTTCTTCGTGATAATCTTCAATCATATGTTTTTGTCAGAAATTAATTTTCAAAATGTTCCTTCAGAATAATCTACAAGAACGTCGTCATTCAAGAATTTCATCATCCAATAATTTGCACAACAATTGGTAAACTTATTTATATAATTACTTAAATCTTTTTATTTATTTATTAATCACTATTATAAAGAAGAAATTTAATACTTTAATTATGAATAATAATATTGGATATTTCATAAGCTTAGGCTACTTTGCACGATAAATTCAGTGGCTGAATAAAGAGGAAACACGGAAACAGCACCCAAAACCTGAGTTGCATCCAAACAATCTTCTCATTTTCGTGTGATGGACCTCCAGGAGTATGGTGCATTTTGAATTTCTGCCACGGGGACAAACGATCAACAGCGATGTGTACTCCCGTCAGCTGGACGAATGCCAACAGAAATTGGGAATAAAACAACCGTCACTGGTGAATCGTACAGGTCCAATACTCCTCCAAGATGTTGCTCGTCCACATATGTCTCTTGCAACCCTGCAAAAAATTAATGCTTTGGAGTAAGAGATTCTCCTTTATCTTGCGTATTCACCAGACTTGGTCCCAACCAATTTCCACATGTTTCGTTATTTGGACAATTTCTTGCGGGACAAACGGTTCACTGATCGAGATGCTGTCATTTCGGCTGTCACCCGTTTTTTGGAACATTATAATGCGACGCCGAGGGCAGATATTTCACTTAATAAAATGCCAACTAATCAAATCTTTTGGTTGGGAACAATTTAACCACCCGCCTAACAGTCTGGACCTCGCGTCCAGTGACTATCATCTGTTCCGGTATTTAAAAGAGTTCTTTGGCAGCCTGCATTTCAGCGACGATGAAGAAGTGAAAACTGCGTGGCTTTCCTCACCGGCGGCAGACTTCTATGAAGTGAGCATGCAGAAGTTCATTGTGCCCTGTGACAAGGGTTTAAATAAACATGAAAACTATGTACAAAAATAATTAAAGGTATATAGAATCTAGTAAAGAAAAAGTTTTGAAAATGTATATAATATTTTGTTTTTATTACAAAACGGAACTTACTTTCTGAATACCCTCGTAAAATATTATTGCATGTTGTGGAATAAAAAAGATATTTTGGTATCATTTAATTTTCATATTGTAAAGCCATATTATGCCGGTAACTTTGTAATTTAATTAGTAATAGTTGATTATTTGGTAATAGTTAGTTGCTTTGGTTTATATGTTGTTATCTTTATAGCTTCATACTATGACTTTATCCACATGCTTATGTTATTTGGTATTTATTAAGCTGGTAAAGAAATTTTACGTAATCATTCTATGTTTGCTACTTACCAAAAAGCAACTGGGCACCAAAAAATTTGGTGATGGTGACATTAATGTGTGGGGGGTGTTTCACATACTATGGATATTGGACCATTGGTCGTTGTTTATAAGTCATACTGTAATATTCTGGAAAATGAAGTGCTCTCATCGCTTTGGCATTACTTCCAAGTTACAAGATCATGTGTTACGTTGCTTTTGTTACTATACGGTAGAGAAAGCTTGGACTGACATCCACAGAGCCTCCGGAGACCGGTGTAGAAAACACTATCTTTAACATATATCCATAGGGAAATATCTAAGGGAGGATGTGGAGGACCATCGCTTCCAAATCATCGGTTAAAAACGTTGAATTCAAGAATGCATTGAGCATCTTTAGGATGAGTTGGAACGGTCAACTTCCATTATCCAACTGTGTGAAATTTTGCAAGAGTAATGGCGGGAAATTCCAATGGATATCCTCCACAACTTAAAAGGAGGCCTAACAACGTGGTACCAATCGAATTGCACGATTTATGGTATAGTAATTTGTCTTAATATAAGATGTGTCACGATCTTTCAATGCTAAGATAGGCTTTTGTAAATAAGCAGAGACCTATCTCCCCAGAGGCTAGCATTAATCAGTGTCAGAGGAGGAAAAAGATTGCGAGACGGTTTACGATCCAATAAATTTAATAAATTCATTGAAAATAAAATGAGTTACATTTAAAATTCATTTGATAACTTATAGCCTTAATAGGCTGACATAGGTAGGCTTCAGGCCCGTCCTGGATCACTGGTACAATTGGCTGGGGTCGTTGCCCTGAGTGATGCTAACTCGTAGTCGAACCTGGCTGGGACAAACCGCTGAAGCTGGGTATGGAGGTAAGTGATCTGGTAATGGTACTCCGACGTCGCTAATCTCGAGCACGTCGACCCAATCGGGTTTGGGAGCTCAAACGGCGGGACTGAAATAATCAATAAGAGAATAAGATTACTAATCTGAATAATCGTGTCAATGTCTATTAATACTAAACTTGCTTCTCGCCTACTCGGCACGGGGAGCTTAATAAATTCCGTTAATCTTATGGCAAGAGTTTTATGAAGCACTTTAAAGTTTAGCTTACTGACTAATGGGAACTTTCAGGACCGGAAGACCGAAGAAGCCAAGCGCGGCACGCGGCGTGAGTACTCAGCGCGGTCGCGGCTTGCGTAGCTGAGATCAGAGGTCAGTCCTAATCCTTCCCGGTCTGGCCTGGAATAGATTGCACTGAAAGCCAACGAGAGTGGAGCTTCCTCGTAACTATGTTGATCGCTCTCGAGGGTTTTTCCTGACGGCGCTGGAAGGGAGGTCTCCGCGGCCTCCTGGTCACTTGCTTCCTTCTGGGCTGGTGGGGCGTGTGGCAGCGTGGATACACATGGGTTATCATCCTTTACGTCTTTACGGTCATGCATTTCACTGCGCTGTCCGTCCGGGTCAGTTTTCGTATCAGGAGAGTCACTATCGTGTGGAGAACTGCACACAATAAAGTCACATACAGTTTGATCAGATTGCTTAGAACTATCACTTGCCTGATGATCAGTTCGTATGAACATAAAATTCCTTGGCCGATTCGCGGAGCCTGGAGTTCCTCGGATGCCTTCTGGATCGCCTCGGTTTACGGGCCCGGGGATTCCTCTGCTGAAACCTCGGCAGTAGCGAAGGGACCTGAGTTCGATCAGTCGGTTTGCTGCGGCTCCTTCCTTGTGGCGGGCGTCGTCGAGTTCCGTACTATCCGACGCGGACTTCCAGTTCGATGGAACGCTTATGGTTCACGCTATCTAATATGGAAGGCGGCTTTCATGACTCCTTGGACCTAAGTTCGTACTGGGCTTTCGTACCTCTTGTTGGGTGTCCTGTCCATCTATCATGAGGCCTTCCTTTCCATCATGAGCCTTGCATCCGTTCCGTCCTGGGCTGTTGGAGCTGAGGCAGATGGTGTTGTCTCAGCGGACGCCTAATCAAAGGATCTTGAATTTACTATATCTAGGCGCCCAGGCGCGCATGCCTTAAGTAACTGGCAGCCCATATTGGGCTGCGCGACTTATGTAAACGCCTCAAAAATGAGGCCCGTTTGCGACTGGCGAGGAATTAAAAGGCCAACGGGAATGTTAATTGGAAAGACTGGTATCCTCCAATGACCTTACATAAGCACTTAGATGTAGTGAAGCGCTTTTTAAACGCATGCGGACCTAGCCGTGACCATTCAAGAAGTAAAAAGAACGAAGCTGAACGGCCACTCTCCTCCACACAACTGCCAGAGTGGGAGGGTATCCTTGCGATCGATGCTATCGGGCCAACCAAAGTTCTTTGTTGAAGTAAGCGATCGCAATTGCTAGGTCCGGTTTAATTACCTCGCCGGTAGAGTCATTGAAAAGGCAGCGCATGAACTGGTATGAAAAGTGTGCTAATTTATAGTGGTGCCTCAAACGATCCCAGATCGACTTCGCAAACGAGCACTCATAAAAAATATGGCTGACTGTCTCAACTACGCCGCACACGGAGCATCCAGCAGATACGACCATTTTCCATTGCTGAAGACGTTGGAGAGAATGGAACCCGTGATGCAGCAGCCGCCATTGATAGTTAAACAGAGTTTTTTCAAAGGCAAAGGATTTTAAGAGTTTCATGACTGCTACCCACGGGCGATCGGGAAGTAGACGAACGATGTCAGTCGAATCCCCAGGGTCGGCCTGCTGAAGAAACCATGAGAGTTCCCCATTCTTGTGGGTCAATACGGCGTAGCATTGGTAAAAAGACCACTTAAGTTTCACGACTTTTATTTGACTTAAATAAATTCACTTAATTATAATTGCTCATTAATTCTACTCGTGTAAACAGAAGGGAGAGGGAGGGAAAACTGAGTAATAGTAATTATTACTTTTAATAAATTCGGTGGTAGGATTTTCCAAATTAATATGAAATATTCCTTGATTTCAATATTTAATACATTTATAAGAAAAATATTGAAACTGAGACAATGTCGGGTTCCATCTATTTCGGTTCGGGATGAAGGCCCCCGTCACCACTTGTTGAAGTTGCCAATGGCGTCGAATATGTGGTATGCCCGTCACCGCTACTGAAGAAGGCGGCGACCCCTGGGGGTTTATTAGAGCGTTGCCCGGAACTAAAAAAATATATGAAAACGCACATGTATCAGTCAATCATCAAAAGCAAACAACGAACTGTGAAAACTACGGAAGCAATAAAATTAGATCACTTTAGTTCTCAACGAGGATAGTCGTAATCAAAGAGAAAGGAATTAGTTTTCAACTTAATGAAACTAATGGTTTTAAGTTCACTATGCTTAGCCGTTATTAATTAAAGTTTACAGTACCCTGGGACGCTAAAGCCGAGCGCGGCTCGCAGCTCGAGATCTCGGCTGGGCGCGCGCTCGCGAAGCGCTCTGTATCCGTATGCAAACGGTCCGGGTCGCTCGGCAGGCTCACTGCGTTGCTAGCAGAAGCTGAATCCGTAGAATCAGTTGTGGCTGCTGCTAGGCCGTCGATCTCCTCCTCCGTTAAAGAGCGAGTCGAAATCCGGGCGTCGTTCCCTTGGTCCGTCGACTCTCTTGCGTTGCGGTCCTCGGAGGCTGAAGCACCGACGACGGCGTCGGCTGGGCTCGTCGTCGTGTCGGAATGACGGCAGTCGTTTTTCTTCTCGAAATTTGGCTGGACAGGCTCGGGTCCGTCGTCTAGCCAGGGCGGTGGATTCCTCGGGCGGCGGCTGAATCCTTTCGTACCTCTTTTCTCTTTTCTCCTAGGTCCCGTGGCGAAAAGCACTCCTGACGTCGGGTTCGTTGCCCCCTCGTCGGCGAGTATACGGTCTAGTGGAGTTCACGAAAGTTCTATCCCAGTAATTAATATTACGTTTACTTGCCTGAGAAAAGCCATGGAAGTCCTGTCTTTTAATTTCACGGGCCGGAGTTTTAATTTTGTAATGGAAAAGCTGGCCGGAGACACTAACGCTCGAGACGCGCACTTCCTTCGGTTTTCTGAAGTCGCTCCTGTCTCTCCCTCGTTTTTCTCCTCCGGTTGCGTTCGCAGAAACCGCCTTATTTCTTATCACATGCCGTGAAACTTCTCTCCGCGTATCCCTTCGGTTTTCCTTCCAATTTCTCCCACGGTCCACATGCTTCCATTCTTCTCCTCCTTTTGAGATCCTTTCCCTTCGGTTCCAAGACTGTCTCTGTCTCTTCTTTTTCTCTGTCACCTGCGCCTCCCCCTTTTCCACCAATCCGCAACTTGGTCTCCTCCTTCTCGCTCTCGTGCCTCTTCTACTTTCTTGCCGGGGTGCAGGGGATTCGATTTCTTCTTTTATATTTTTAATTTCCCTTCGACGATCTGACACTAAGTCAATGTTAAATGATTTGTAGATATCCGGTTGGAATTGATACATAACTACTGGCAACAAGGGAGGTAACGGAAGCCTATTCACCTTGAAGAAAACTCTAAGGTGTAAGAAGAAGTAGTTCACCCATAAAGGGGGAGGGCTAAGGAATACCCGAATAAGGGCAGCCAATTTGGCTGCAATGAGGCATCGCTTAATATCGGGTAAACCCAATCCCCCTCTTTCTAAGGGAATAAAGAGGAACGCTGCTCTTAATGGATGACGTTGCTGAGCAGTCGTCCCCCAAACACAGTTCACAGTTGCCCCTCGGAGTCTCATGAGGAGATTATAAGAAGGCAAGGTGAATAGGCACTTGGATGTTAAAACTGGAAGCACATGAGTCTTGATAAATCTCGCCTTAACAAACATCGATGTTGGAAAACGGAGGCTTTTATCAAGGCGAGAGATGCACTTCTCAACCACTTGTTGCCAGTGCATGGAGTCCATGGTTGGTTGGAAGGAAAAGACATACTCTAACACTGTAATTCGGTCGCACCATGTTATTGGGAAGGTTTTAAGATAGTCCGCAGTCCAGTTCCCAATAGCAATACCTTTAGACTTGACGAGGTTGATGGAACTCCCCGTCGAAGTACTAAAGCGGTCAAAGGTTTCTTTAAGCTAAAGTCCTGATGTTTGTGGATGCAGCTGGAGATCGTATCCTCGAATATCTTGGTGGCGATTTAAATATTGCAGTAATGGTTCCAAATAAAAGATGTAAAGCAGGGGGGAAAGAGGGCACCCCTGCCTGACACCTTTACACAAATTGAAGGTGGCAGATACGGAACCATTAACCGCCACACATGATGCGGCCGAAACATACAGCGCGGAAATAATCGTGGCAAAAGTCCGAAGACGAAGGTGTCGAAACACTTCAAAGAGAAACTCATGGTTCACTTTGTCGAAAGCCTTTTCCTGGTCAAGGCTTAAAACTGCAAGAGTTTGCTGACGAGCACACGCTTCTTCCATCACACACCGAATCGTAATTAGATTATCGGACATCCTGCGTGATGGAATAGAGCAGGACTGTCCGGGATTGATGAAATCTTCGGCGAAAACTTTCAGTGTTTGATGAAATACACCAGTGCAGACCTTGTAGTCGGTGTTGAGAAGGGTTATTGGCCTCCACTGGGTAACAAACTCTGGATTCGCACTTTGGGGAGTAGGATGATTTTCCCCACGGTGAAGTCCGATGTGATGGAAGACGGGTCTTTAATAATCGAATTAAACACTTGCACTAGGAAAGGCCCAAGAAGATTCCATGTCGCGTTGTACAACGAGTATGGTATGCCATCCACACCCGGGCTGGACTGATGACGGCCGTCCGCTGACAGGAACTTCTTGACTTCGTCTTCGGAAAAGGAACGAGAGATAGACAGGTCAGCATCCTCAGAAAAAGGTCTTAGCGCCTCAATCCACTGCTTCGTGTCGTTTGACGGAATGATTGGGTTATTGAAAAAGGATGAAAAATGGGCGTGAAAAGCTGACAAGATGTCGTGGTCAGAATTCACTTCCCCATTTTCCACCACCAAACGATGACACCGTTTTTTGTTGGCACGTCGTCTCTCCTCGGCGATTGCTGCAGATGATATATTCCTGACATCAGTCGCCCAGGAAAGTTTGGCTTTGAGCGCTGCGCCGGCCGCCTTCCGGATCATTAGAGCGTTGATCTCGCTCTTCACCTGACGTATCTCCATCTCGAACTCCTCCTTCGGGATGGATACTTGAAGGAGCCGAAGGATCTCTTGTAACATGAGGAGATGACGATGTCGACGACGAGCAGCATCTAACACAATCTTCCGAAAGAAACGTTTAATTTTGGTTTTCAGTTCTAACCATGAAGCAAGCGTAGGAGGCACATTATGAAGATGTTTTTCAACGAACTGAGCGAACATTCCCTTGTATTCCTCTTCGTCGAGCAGAGGAACATTCAGAAACCAATTGCGACGGACTGCAGATCCTGAAGATGATGCTGGAAATGGAGGATTCCATGACCACATGATGGCACTGTGGTCTGAGAATGAACATGGAATTACCTCCATTTTACCCGGCGAGCCAACAAATGCATTGTCAACGAGAAAAAGGTCTAATCTTGATGAAATACTGGGCCCTTGATGGAAAATAGACCCAGGTTGACTACTTTGTGGATGGTGTGTCCATAAGTCAAACAATGTATACTGCTGGCACAAACGATACACACGACCAGACGAAAAGATGTTGTTGTCGTCTGGATGGCAGTTCAAACACCAGCAATCACCACAGGCAAAGACGAACACAAAAAATAGTTCAAGTCACTAAAAAATGTTGGTTTATCTGCTGATCTAAATGGTGCATAGACATTAAGCAATCGGAAATTGACACCAGATGTTGAAATGTCCAAAGAGATTACCCTGCACTCGCAGTCATACACACAGTTCGAAACCAGAATGGAGGGGTTGAAGATGATAGTGGCCACCCCTTTCCCATTTGGAGAAGAAGAGTTTATGAAAAACTGTCCATTGGTGTATTGACTGCGAAGGCCCGGAAGATCGTAGCACTGTTGTGAGGTGGCAAGTTTCACTTCTTGCAGTAACAAAATGTCCGGCCTGTACAGGGCAATGAACGATGACAACACCGATTGCTTAAAAGAGGTACCAAGAGAACGCACGTTCAGGGAGATGATCTTCATTGAGGATGTTTAATGGCGCACCTGCTGTCCTGTATCCGGTTGAGACTTGGGCTTCCCAGATATTACAGGAGGCTCCGTCGTTCTTCTCATCGGAGATCGCAGATGACCTGATGAGGAAGAAGGGCTGCGCTGGTGGCTAGCGCGGCTGTCTCTCTCGGAGGAAGAAGTGGCTCTTCTCTCGTCCCTGCTGCCACGATCCCGTCTGGATTTTTTCTTGCGGGGACTCCTCGTCCTCGCAAGATGATCCTGCTGTTTCTGCGCTGATGGAAGCGAGGTCCCAGCAGAAGATGTCATCCTGGAAGGTGACGACGTATTAATATTAATAGTCCGCGCAGGTGGAGGAAGAGCTGGAAAATCCTCCACTGAAAAGGCGGATTCTGCTCCTACTGAAGCATCTACGTCGTCATCTCCTGAAACTTCGTCTTCACCCGTCGACACATCCAGAGATGACTGAGGAAGCGGTATAATCTCTGGGAGTTTGGAAGGAGGTGACGATGGCTGCTCCCTCCTGGGCTCCAAAGATGTTGCTAGAGATGAAGATGGTCGAGGTGGTGGGGGCATCATCTCCTTCTGCACCTATGGAAGAGTCGAAAGAGCCGGTGTAGCTTGGCTCTTCCGCGGTGGGGATGACGGCGACGAAGCTCTGGTTGTCACTGGAGACTTAGCCGGTGATGACATCAGGGATTGCTGCTGGGACGACATTCCTTTAGACGAAGCTGGAAGATCTGCTGGCGCTGCAAACACCCTCTCCGGGCACTGATGAAATTTGCTTACGATGCGGTTGCATGCATAGCATTTCTTAAGAAGAGGGCAGTCTTTTCTGACGTGAGATGTTTTCTTGCAGTACCAGCAGCACTGCCTTTGACTCTTGTAAGACACGCGAACTTTGTTGCCATGCATTGCAAGGTTCTCTGGAATGTCCCTCTGAAGGAAATTAAGTTATACACTGATATGTGAGTGGCCAATTCATTATGACCACCTCCTCAGTCCTTCATTGGGCCATAAGCATTTAAAACTGCATCATTTCTTCTTGGCATGGACTCATGACATGTTGACAGTGGTTTCTATCTTAATTTGCTGCACTGTAGCCCTTCTGTTGTATTTTACAATTCTAAACACTCTCTGTTCTATCCGAGCATTCACTAATCGATGGTGACCACAAGTTGCACGTTCAACCCCGTTTTTTGGGCTGACAGTCCAGTCTTTAATCACTTTAACACCAGCTGCTCTTGAACATTTCACAAATGTGTCGATTTCCCTGATACTCGCTTCATGGCTCCAAGCTCCTACAATCATCCCACGTTCAAAGTCTGTGAAATCGTGTTGTTTACCCTATCTTAACAAAAAAAAATCACTTCAATTACCGGCGTAAGCACACTAGGTTTTTCCTTTTTTACTTCAGTCTGGCCCTCTAGTGACAAAGGCGCGAGGCATTAAATTTGCTTTAAACTGTCAGGTGGCCATAATAAATTGGCCACTCAGTGTATAATTGGATTTTATTGTAGAAAAAAAAATTGTCATCCGGAATCGATGTTCGAACCCACGTCCTCGACGATACCTGTCTGAGACACTGCTGCTAGGCCACACACTCTTTGACGAAATGGTTAATTTCGATAGCTTATGAGTTCAAAATATTTGCAATGCATATATTCGCAAAAAGGCTGAAGTAGTGTGTCTTCTCCTTTTACCCTGTTGCATCTTATATTTAGGCATATTCCTATACTAAAGATTGTTGGTACCACATCGTAAGGTCTCCTTGTTATTTTTTTGTATGCCATGCTATGACAGCTCAAAAATCCCAGGTACATCCCAGGCTTGTTAATTTGTGCAGGTGCCCAATTACTTTTTGGTACATAAGGCATATTCAGAATGGAGAAATTTTACATAATTTTATGGTAACAATTATATCTCCATTAACTTAAATGTTTTATTAAGAACTATTGCAATTTTTCTTTCAGACATCCCTGTAAAGAACTGACGCTTCTTGGAGGCCTTCTATAAGAACTCAAATTAAAAATGGAAGTAGATGGGAACACATATGATTATATTACTGATACCGGTTTTTTTCAGTATGAAATTACAATTATGGACGATTTATTTTGTTTAATTCAAAGCATTTTAAACAGATCCGCATACATCACATCGAGCAAAGATAACGAAATTCTGCAGTACAAAGTGTGTGCTAGTATCGATGGCCCAGTAGTGAATATTATGTATAAACTTAATAATTCAGTACATGACATCTTCCAATACATAGATTTACCAGTTTATACGGAAAGCATAAACTCAACGAACCTAGTTAAAACGAATGGTAATAATTATCTTAATCGTGAGATGATCAATCAATTGGATCGTATAGGAGAACAGGTTATAACTAACGGAAGTGGTTCCATAATCCTATCAACTCATGCAAATTATGCTTCGGAAGACGAGTCAGAAAATAATGTTGGAGATTTACAGTCTCTTTTGCAGATGGCTCTTTGCAATACCGTAATCAGTCATGATAACTTACAGGTACCGTACATTGCGAAGGAGGTTGAAAATGAGAAACTCCATGCTAGACAGCGTTCACATGAGGCATCTGCATCGCCTGTGCAAAAAGAAGGTTCGCAAGTAGAACCTCTTTTGCCCTCTGTCTCATCAACTCATGAAAATCGCGCCTCAAAAGACGATT
>JAHWFO010036887.1:2952323-2968638 GCA_023313115.1 Rhysida immarginata
GTTGCGTCAACCAAGAAAGACGACCTAATGCACTTTCACCCGTTACAGTACTTAACAATTTCTTGAAAATCTTTAAAAATGATCAGTAACCGGAGATAATGGATAGTTAGCAGACTATTGAGAAAGAGCGGAAGTACGGCAGAGGAAGCACTTCTTTAGCTGCGTAATGAATGGCCAAGTTTTTCTTCAAGACATCGAGAGAAGAAAGGGAATTTCAACAACATTAAGTGTACATCTGAAGTAAGATTACGTGAGTAAGAAATTATTTAGACTAGCAGTGGCATCCTTGAAGAGGTCCAGCCATTGTGAGCCTTTAAAAAATTATCGAATTTTCATTAAAAATTTTTAGTGTATTAATTCTAAGTGTTTTCATGTGTTTATTTTTAATATATTGCAAAATTTTATTTAATTTTTTGAGATTGTTCTGTTTACCTACAAGTGTAATTATCCCGGGCAACGCCGGGTACCTTTGCTAATTCTATATATATAACTGGCAGAGGACCCGCCGTTGCCCGGGATAATTAAAAAACAGAACAACCTCAAAAAGCTAAATTAAACCTTCAAATTGGTTAAATAATAACTCAATCACTACAATATAGAGCGAAGGGACTTCCATTCTAAGAAAAATCCGAAAGACAGGAGTTTACCTCTTCACTGAAATAATCCATTCTAGGTGATATACCGGGACTTGATTTACCGAAAAAAAATTTTTTAAAGGCTCACCATGGATGGACCTCTCCAAGGATGCCTTCTAATCTAAATAATTTTTTACTCGCGTAATCTTACTTTAGATGTACACTTGATGTCGTTGCGATTTCCTTTCAAGTAAAAATTGGCCATCCATCACTTTGTGTAGTCTAGCGGTCGCCGATTCTTCTATTTACTTGCTTACCATTTGCTCAATACAGCACGGAGCTAAAGGAGTGTTTCCTGTATCGTCTTTCACTTTTTCTCAACAGTCTGCTAACTCGTTATCTCCAGTTACTGATCATTTTTAAAGATTTTCAAGAAATTGTTAAGTACTAAGAATTCTCTTTTCTAAGAAAAGCCTGAATAACAGGAATTCTATGCATTTAATTCCATATTGCACAAAGTTTGCCTTGCATTGTTGGTCTTGAGACATATATTGTTGATCCTTGCATAGTGTTTGTGATTTGCGTGTTGATACCATTGTTGATACTTGTTGTTGTAAAAACTTTGTCTTGCATTGTTGGTAAACAAACAACTTTTATGCAAGGCAAAGTTTGTGCAATATAGAATTCAATGCATAGAATTCCTGTTATTCAGGCTTTTCTTAGAAAAGAGAATTCTTAGTACTTAACAATTTCTTGAAAATCTTTAAAAATGATCAGTAACTGGAGATAATGAGTTAGCAGACTATTGAGAAATAGTGAAAGACGATAGAGGAAGCACTCCTTTAGCTCCGTGCTGTATTCAGCAAATGGTAAGCAAGTAAATGGGTCATTCTCACGAAAATGGTACAAATCATTTCTGCTACTGTTGAATTTTTTCTGAAAATTTCAGAAATGCTACCAATTAAACATATTTTTTTTATTTTTCTTCAATTAATTCTGTATAATCGGGTATTTATTTTTTTGACTTAAGTGATTTATAAAAGTCTTAATTTTTTTATTTGAAGAACAAGTAGGACAAATCTTGATGTCCCAACTGCAAATCAATAAGAATTAAAACATTATTTAAGAAATTTCTTAAATACTACAACTATGTAAATTATCAATAATATTGCATCTCTTACATAAAAATAGTTTTAACAATAAATTTCATTAAAAAAATTTTTTAATAAGAAAAATTGTTCCATAGTAATGTCCCAACATTTTATGTAGATTAGAATGTCCACTACGTTACAGCCATTTCAAAAATAAAATAATAAATTAAATTGAATCTGGCAACAATTTTGAGATGACTAAGTAGTACAACTTCCATGCTTAAGTCAGCCATTTTGGATTCCACAGTCAACAAGCAAGATAAGACTCATTCTTTTTTTGCAATACTTAATTTGAGGTTTTTAATGTCCACTATGTTACATTTAAATTAATGATTAAAACAAAGTTTTATCCCTGAAATTGCATATAAACTAGTAAATTAAATACTATTTTTTCATTTAATATTATTTTCTTTATTATTACTTTATCTTTATTCGAAAAACATTTTTTTAGACTTAATTGTCCACTCTGTTATTAGTCCACTCTGTTACATACTCTGGGACATATCACGTTTTTGCATGAAAAATGTGAATTTTTGTTTGTGTTTTGAGATGAAGGCTTATGCTTGCATAATGACACAAAATCTTAATACAAACAGAATACCAAGGAATAAAAAACTTAAAGTTCCAGATATTTATTCCTCTGCTTCATCAGATGAATCCAGTGGTGTATCTGATTATTGCATATTAAAGAAGCGAGTACTAAAAGCGTGAAAGCCTGCATATACATGCTTCTTGAATTTACAGCTAGTGGTGCTAGAAAGTTAACATACCGTGTGTCTGAAAAGTCGCGTGCCATATGAAAAGATTATGAATGTTGGCTTTACGTTCACACGGTTTCGCAAGCTTATCGTTCATGTTCAAAATGTGCACCATGCATTCGAAGACAATGTCTCAAATTTTCTTCTGTCACGTGTAAAAGTGTAGCTGGTGGGCTTGGGAATATCAGGGTGCCGGCAATGAAATTGGTCTGCAGCTTCTCGAAATGTTCTGTGGTTTTCTCCACAAAGAAATATCTGCTCTACACGTTGTACTGGTGGCAGCATTATTCCTCTACTTCTCTATTTCACTTACAAAATCAAAGCAACTGCTGCTATTAATCCATTTGGCACGCTACTTTTCAGACACACGGTCTAAATATGTTGTCATGGCTCAAAGTGACATTGAAGAAGATGACGAAGTGATAAGCTTAAGGACAACAAATAATGAGCAAAAATTATTTAAAATGATTGACACATATCTCCTATATTCATTTGATCAAATTAAAAAAATCCTAGCAGAGCCAAAGTTAAAACTATTAGGTGGACGTTTTTAATATGAATTTCCATACGCTGTTGATGTTTTCCAAAAAGCTTGATATATGTAAAAAGTAAATTTAATACAACATTTATGAAAGTAGAATGTTGTTTGTCTGTTATTCTTTCATAAATTTATAGATTAATCCTATCTACAGCAGTTGTTAATACTCTGTTACAATTTTGTCTACTCTGTTATAGAAGTGTTTTTATTGAAATTTCAAATTAAAAAATCAAAAAAATTTTGAATTAAGGGTATTGGATGAAATTGTACCCAGAATAGCGCAATTTTGATCTTCTTAACGCTATTTGATATGATAATCTAATTTTTGCACACACTTTTTTCAATTTTGCATTTTGAAGCACGAAAACTATAAAAAAAAAATGTAAATTTACTCTTTAACAAAAAATTTTCCAGCATTTATATAAAATAAATGTTCCTTTGTTTGTGTTGCACAAAATGTTTTAAAAAAAAACGAATTCACATAATTTAATCCAACAAATAAATGTGTGACAGAGTGGACAAAATCTCCCATAACCAATCAAAAAACTATGAAAATCATATTAGTACTAAGTTGATCTAATTAATTTTTACAAAACAGATAAATTCACTCTATAAGCTATTATTTAACATTAATTTAATTTAGATTAGATAATTTTGAAAATAAGTTTTTTGAAACATCAAATGTACCACTTTCGTGAGGTTGACCCAAATAGAATAATCGGCGAACATCATTGACTACACAAAGTGATGAATGGCCAATTTTTGCTTCACGACATCGAAAAAAGAAAGGAAATTGCAACAACATCAAGTGTACATCTAAAGAAAGATCACGTGAGTAAAAAATTATTTAGACTAGAAGGCATCCTTGGAGAGGTCCATCCATTGTGAGCCTTTAAAACATTTTTTTTCGGTAAATCAAGTCCCGGCATATCACCTAGAATGGATTTTTTTTAGTGAAGAGATAAATTCCTGTCCCTTCGCTCTATATTGTAGTGATTGAGTTATTATTTAACCAATTTGGAGGTTTAATTTAGCTTTTTGTGGTTGTTCTGTTTACCTACAAGCGTAATTATCCCGGGCAACGCCAGGTCCTCTGCTAGTCTTTCTATATATATATATAAAGAAGGATGTTTGTTTGTTTGTTTGTTTTTTATACAAATCTACAGTTTTATTCCGATCTTGATAAAATTTCGCATACATGACCTTCAAAGCATGAGGAAGGTCACTGTCTACCTCAGAGTGTTTGTGAACTGCGTGTTGATACCATTGTTGATACTTATTGTTGCAAAAACTTCGTCTTGCATTGTTGGTCATGAGATATTTCTCATTAATATGCCCTGCCATAACCATGAATATCGATTTTTTATCAATAATTATTATTTTTTCGAAATCTGAGGTGGACAGTGACCTGCCTCATGCTTTGAAGGTCATGTATGCGAAATTTTATCAAGATCTGAATAAAACTGTAGATTTGTATAAAAAACAAACAAACAAACAAACAAACAAACAAACAAACATCCTTCTTTATATATATAGAAAGGTTTTTGTAGTGTTGTTTTAATATTTTTTATGTTAATTTTTTAATGTTTCATATCCAGTGATGTTTAAAACATTATCTGATATAACGGATATTATTATGAACAAATAAATTCATGTAATAGTATATAAGATTCATCTTACATTAGCCTGAGAAGCTAAACGTTCGTAAAATTCATCTTATTTGCAAGGGTATCGTAAAATACGGATTTATTATTATTATTTAAACAACACTATAAAAAATATTAAAACAACCCTACAAAAATACTTAAATATGAAAGAACTTAGATAATACTTAAATTACATCATAATTTATTCATAAAATTAATGAAAGTCACAATATTTGGTTTCAATATTTTTATAATTGAATTTTGGATGTTAGCTTATATTTTCTAAGCAAAAAAATTTTCTGTATAGTCTGCACATGTTTTGTTTTCTGAATTAGTTATTATTTACGATTTAAAAAATGAGATATAAATAAAAACATTAGTTGAAGATAATTAAACCATTACTAACATCAGTTCACAGGACCAAAGGCGTGAATATTTTACTACCGCATATATTTATTTAAATAGTTATCATTATGTATATACCATAGGAGAGAAGTCGGGTGAGCTGGCTGTCGCGGGAAAGAGCTGGCGACAAGCGACAAAGAGCGACAGTTGACGTCGGCAGTGTCACCTTGACGAACCCCCCACTGCAGGCGGCAACGAGCGACAAGCTGTCGCTAGTGACTAGGTTGCTCCTAATTTTTTATTTGCGGCGGGCCTTAGATGCACGTACTCAATTCCAAAAAAAGACACAAGAGGACGAAGTTCAATGTATACAAGCCCTTTAGGTGGGTTGTGGCGACGGATCCCATCTTCTGATAGAAGGTAAGTATTCCTAATTTGAAGGAATCTGTACCCCTAACAAACTAGATGGCAACAAATAAAAAATTTGCGGAGGGAAAGTGCGGGAAAACTAAAGGAAGAAACAAAGAAGTGCCATTAGATCGTAATCTGTAACAGTCAGAGTGAACTTAAAATAAATGTAGTAATTTTATGTTTAATGAAAGCCCCCTTCTCGCTTACGCCACAGAGCGCGAGCAAAAGGGTTTTTAATTTAATTTAGCATAAGCAGTAAGGCTTAATTCCATACAAGGCGTGAGCGGGGGCAGGAGAGCGATATAATCATAGTAAGCTTAACAGGGCCAAGTAAATCACTCATAAAGTTTAAGAACCTGAGGGCTTACCTGTTACGTAGGGCGAAGGTGCAGAGCTGCAATCGTCCAGGGGAAATTTCCAATGACTGTCTCTTCGTTCGTGAAGCTGGCTAGGTGTGCAGCTGCGAAAATGCCGTAGCAACTCAACACTTATAGTTCATGCACGACCTCCACCGAGGTGGCTAAATAGTTTGTAAAGGAAGTTTTCTGCATAAAGAGTCCGGCGTGTCGGAGTTTCTGCGACGAACCAGGAAACACATGCTGACTCGAAGCACATTCGACCCAAGCATACTGGCGAAGCGATGAAGGCTCGGGAGGCGGCAACGATTCGTCCGGTGCGTCACTCGTTTCTCTGTTCTTGTCTGGAAAACTACGAGTGAGATTATGTTAGCGAAAGAATGCGGAGGCGCAATTTCGTGGCTGTGCTCGCTGCTCGAATCTCCTGTTCTCTCTCTGCTAACGTTTGCGTGAACACATCCTTTCTCTCACGAGTTGTAGCTGTTTTTCCTCGAAAAACTAGACGAACAGCTATTAAATTTGCGGAACCTCTTGTTTGGCTACCTTTTGTCATCGCTACTTCGAACCACTCTCCAGGTTTGAGCCTCTCGCTCGACCGCCTTTCTAACGCGCACCCTTCTGCACTGCTTTTTCTGCTTCCATCCGCTCGCCAATTTCAAAGAAAAGCAATTGTCAGTATTCTCTGAGTGGCTCCATCTATGGTCGATGAATGGCGACGGACGAACTCCAACATTATTTTCTAGCTTCTGTCGTCTGCTAGAAATATTGGAGCCCATTACTGTCGCAACCCTTTGTGACACGCTCGTCCCCAGCTTCTCCTCCCTAGCGTCCAAAATCGGAGGAGTATCGCTATTCTCTTTGGAACCCTCCTCCTTGGAGAAATATCTCAACAAGGCGCCCGCAATGAATTTGTTGCTTGATTTAATGCAGATTAGCGGCACTTTAAACTTTAACAAGTATTGCGTCTGTCTGGGCTGGGTTAGTAACCTTGTTACTGACTGATTGTCGTAATATATAAATGATTGAACTTGTTGGAGGTAGTGTATTCAATGCCATGCCACATGGGCTACCACCAGCAGCTCTTTAGAGTATATAGATAGATTGCGTTCGTCAGAGGCGTCGCACATTATGTGTAGTACTCACTTCTCTTCAAAAATTTTGAGAATAGGAGGACTGGTGAAGCATTTTTTCAATGCTATGAACGCTTTTTGCTGGCACTTACCCAATTTATAGGGTTCACCTTTGCGCAATAAATCAAATAACAGGGCTGCAACCTCCGCATATCTTTTAATAAAGTCCCTATAAAATTGGACAGTGCCTATAAATGCTCTTAGCTGTCTTAAGGCCGGTTCCCACTAGCGCGGAACCGCGGCTGAAATACCGCACGTGATGTAAGCAAAGCGGATTTGACAGCATACGGCGGCGTAAAAACCGCTACCGTCTAGAGTTGAGATGGATTCAACTTTACCGCGAAGGTAAAATCCGTCGAGGTAGCGTCCGCCAATGAATTCAATACATTTTGTGTGACATTGCCAATCACCAAGATGGCGATGCGTTTGGATAGCATCGTTTTGGAGCGTTGTAATCTTAGCGAACATCATCAAATAAACAGTAATGCGCTTGCTTGTATTTTCGTTCATTTTTGTATATTTGCAAAGACTTAAAACACTATGTCCATTTTTCTATGCTTCCATTAAGAGAAAATGCTAAGCGATCGAAGAGACTCTTAGGTAAACGATAAGTGATCATATCGTGCCGCGATAGTATGAACTGATCGGCGGAATTATCACTGCGCTTAACCACGGTGGTTTTAACCATTACGCTTTCTGCGGCAGATAGTGGGAACCGGCTTTAATGCAGTCAGGTCTGGGCCACTGTATGATCGCGCGCGTTAACTGCTCTACGTCATCGAAATACACTACCGCTTCTTTATTTAATAACCCCCATAAAGCTTCATTCATAGCCTTCGTGAAGGTTAAGGCTGCTCCTTTGAGGCCGAATGGCATTACTTTAAATTCGTAGGAGCCTATGGGGGTTTTGAACGAAGTGAATTTCGTGTGCTCGTTTGGTGATAGGTCTGCAGGACGTCGAGCTTCGTGAAGTACCTGGCCCCCTTGAGTTTGTCAAAGAGGGCATCGGTCCGAGGTATAGCATAATTGTTGTCATACATCATTTTATTTAATTGTCTATAATCTACACAAATACGAAGCTCTCTGTTCTTTTTAGCCACAAACAACACTGGGGAAGAAAATGATGAGGTAGAAGGCTTGATGAGATACTTACTTAGCAGCTTAGTTATTGTTCTCTCCAACTGTTCCTCCTCGTCTTTAGAAAGCGGATATAGAGGTGAATTTAACGGTACGAAAGTTTGCTCAAGGCATATCTCGTGCTGAGTAGGTCTGGTGGGTGGTAGTCCTTTAGGCAATTCTTCCCTAAAGACGTCGTCAAATTCTTCGACTAAGTTCTGAAATGAGGGGTGACATTTATTATTATTCTTATCGGTTAAATCCTCCCCATTTTTTTGCCCTGAATAGGATAAACTGGTACCTCCAGTTGATGGACTAGTAAGTGGCACAGGTCTGTAGCCGATATGGCTCCATTGTTTGGTCTTTCCATTGATGTAACCAAACCTTTTTCCCTTGCTGCATTACGACGCAGCACTTAGAATTCCAATCAAAGTATATTTTATTGCGCTGTATCCACCACATACCCAGACATGATGTAGAAATTACCGATATGAGTGACGTTAATATTGATCTTGTCCGCATATTTTCCGCTTTTTACCGGTACGAACATGGCCGCTTCGACAATGGACATTGTTCTTCCATCTGCGAATGCGGCCTATTTGTTTTGGCCGGAGATATTACTTAATTTTAGTTTTAGCTGTCTTGCTAAATCTTCATCTATATAGTTTTCCAGCGCTCCCGTGTCGACTAGCACATTGCAATCCGAACCTTTGATCGCTAATTGGATTACACATAATTCGGACTGTAAGTCGAGGTGAATAAAACTGAGTTGGTCTTTGGTACCGCGCTTTTGCTTATTTTTACAAAATTTCGCGGTGTGACCTTTTTGACCGCAGTTAAAGCACTTAATGTTTCCTTGTCTTCCTTTATCCTTGGGGTGGCTGCTGGCGCCCTGCACCGCATGGGCTCTCCCCAAGACGCATCTGGTAGATCATGGGCTCTATATCATCTTTCCACGAAGTCGATGGCATCTTCCAATGAGAGCCCCGGTTTCATCCACAACTGAGCTGACAATTTGTCAGGGATTGCTTGAAGTAGAAAGTGTAACTTCTCCGATGGAGAAGAATTGGTTAAACCATTGCATAATAATCTAAATCTTGTGATGAACTCGGTAATCTTATTTCCCTTGAGACGGAGTTTATGTCATTTGGGTTTAGCTGCCAGTAAATGTGCTAGTTAGCAACGCAGCAAACCTATTCCATGACATGGGAGAGACGGCTGGAAAAATGGCAGTTATCCAGCTTGCTGTAGATCCCTTTAGATAGGCCGGGACGATCTGCGTGCAAAAGTCTAAGGATATGCCCTTACAAGCAGCGATTAAGGCAAACTGCTTGATGAATTCTTCAGGGTCCTCCTTAGGTGTTCCCGGAAAATAAGGGAACTGTAGTTAGTTAACCGCTTCTTGCATGGGTGTAGGTTTTAAAAGCTGCTCCGCTTTAATGAGTGCGTTAAAGTGTGGTAGATTCATCGGTTCATTATTTGGCTCTGGAGGGAGTCCTACTTGGGGTTCCCCCATTTCTTATTCCGTAATAACACTGAATTACGCGTTGCTTAAACTTTTAATATAAACACAGACCAAGGGTAATAACATCGAAATTATGAGTGATTCGTCGTAAAGTATATGCTCAAGAAACAATAATAATGCACCTGAGCACCTGCAAAGCTCGTCCTAATGTTACACAACTCCATGCTTATCGCCAAGAAATAAGGGAAAAAAATTTTATTTGCCTGATCACTGGTTACTGTTAAAACCTCAATAATTACTATCAAATAAAGCGCTTTGCTTTACTGGAGGCAAACAGAGACTATATGGCTAAGTAGCATTCAACCCTAAATTAGTTAAGCACAAGACGAGGAAACCAACAAAAAAATTCTTTTTTTTTCCCTTTCCTTTTTATCACTTAAATCGTGAATGACGTCGCAGGCAATTGAAACGACGCGCAATTTTCTTAATATCCAAACACCATATGCCAAAGAAGTTAATCTCGTGAATAAATAAGAACACGCGCCCAGTAATCGCAACCCTTACCGACAAAAAAAAATTACCCACGAACAAGATCGCGGAAATTAATGCTGCTTAAATTACGGGTGGGTTGGGTGGGTAAAAAATTCGTCTGCCGTAAGTGAACCACGCTCTAAGCTATCGCGTAAAGTACGAGCGTATATGCTCAATGTCACGAATAATTTGGATATTGGCAGTGGAAGATAGACAAATGGTTGGTTGAGGGACAAAGAGCATACATTTTATTTGCATAAACAAAAAAATAATTTATTCCAATTCAATACTAAATACACTGAATTAAATTACAAAATTAAATGGTCCCAATCGCTTAGGAGGGGTCTAAGCAACGATATGAAATGGGTAGATCGCTCATGAGCTGCTTTCAGCGCCACCACCGCGTCCCCATTTGAAAGCCTGTCGGCCATTGCTTTGGTTGGCAAAAAATGGCCTTCATTTTATGTTTACGTTTGAAGTTAGCATAGACAAACACAGTAAAACTCAATGCCGATTTCTTGTCCAGCTCTAAATTGTAGTAATAGATATATTAAATTTTATGAAATGAGTAGATCGCTTATGTGGCCGCTATCTTTGGGGCAATTTGAAGGCGGCGAAAAGTGGAACTAATCTCTATTGTTATTGCAGGCGCCATTACTGTGGTTGGCAGAACAACATCGCCAACCAAAGCACCATTACTATATATGTGCTTGTAGTCTGAAATTTCTTAAGCGGCCTCTCCCAAATTTAGATGCTTTTTAATAAATGCGGTATATAATTTCATAAATACCTCTAAACAATCATTCTGGTATCACTGAAACGACGGTAACATGGTTGAATATCGACATCTTTTATGTATCAACAACCACGATATAAAAGATGACCACGATTTTTACATGAGAAAAACATTCTAAGACGCAGAAAGATAAAAACCCACCTGTCAAAGGTCAGTGGTGAACCTTTAATATATCTATTACAACAATTTAAAGCTGGACAAGAAATCGGCATTGAGTTTTACTGTGTTTGTCTATGCTAACTTCAAACGTAAACATACGATGACGGCCATTTTTTGCCAACCAAAGCAATGGCCGACAGGCTTTCAAATGGGGACGTGGTGGTGGCGCTGAAAGCAGCTCATGAGCGATCTACTCATTTCATATCGTTGGGTCTAAGATAATTAAATTAATTAAGGGGAATTCCACTATCATGTGGAAATATAATTAAAACTAGCCAGTAAGATAAAGGCTTGATGCCAGAAAAACAACTTTTGCTTAAATGTTAAATTAACTCTAATAAAGAGCTTAAGGCTTAATCCAAAAACAATTGTTCCGTCAACCGCGGAAATAAATTAGATAAACAATTATGCTTCCTTGACATAGGTATAGAAATAAGACTTCCCACCACCATCATTACGAGAAGCCTAAGATGCACGTACTCACTTCCTAAAAAAAGACTCAAGAGGACAAAGTTCAACGTATACGAGCCCCCTTAGGTGGGTTGTGGCGACAGACCCCGTCTTCTGAAGAGGGTAAGTATTTCTAATGTGCAGGACTCTGTACCGCTAACAAAATAGGTGGCGACGCAAAGCGTTTACTTCCCTGGAGCGAACGTGCGGGAAAACTAAAGGAAGAAACAAAGAAGTGCCATTAGATCGTAATCTGTAACAGTCAGAGTGAACTTAAAATAAATGTAGTAATTTTATGTTTAATGAAAGCCCCCTACTCGCTTACGCCACACAGCGCGAGCAAAAGGGTTTTTAATTTAATTTAGATTAAGCAGTAAGCCATAATTCCATACAAGGCGTGAGCGGGGGCAGGAGAGCGATATAATCATAGTAAGCTTAACAGGGCCAAGTAAACCACTCATAAAGTTTAAGAACCTGATGGCTTACCTGTTACGTAGGGCGAAGGTGCAGAGCTGCAATCGTCCAGGGGAAATTTCCAATGACTGTCTCTTCGTTCGTGAAGCTGGCTAGGTGTGCAGCTGCGAAAATGCCGTAGCAACTCAACACTTATAGTTCATGCACGACCTCCATCGAGGTGGCTCAATAATTCGTAAAGGAACTTCTCAGCATAAAGAATCCGGCGTGTCGGAGTTTCTGCGACAAACCAGGAAACACGCTGAGTCAAAGCATGTTGTTCAGCCCAAGCAGACTGGCGAAGCGACTAAGGCTAGGGTCACACTGTCGTAAAACGCCGCGTAAATACGCCGACGTAACGACGCCGGTGATGTCACTTCCGGTAAATAGCATGGTGCCGCGCTTGGCGGCGTCGTTACGTCGGCGTATTTACCTGGCGTTTTACGCCAGTGTGACCCATGCCGAAGGCTCAGGAGGCGGCGACGATTCGTTCGGTGCGTCAGTCGTTGTCTCTGCTCTTGTCTGGAAAACTATGGGCGAGATCACGTTAGCAAAAGAATGCAGAGGCGCAGTTCCATGGCTCTGCTCGCTGCTCGAATTTCCAGTTCTCCCTCTGTCTCTGCTAAAGTTTGCGTGAACACGTTCTTTCTCTCACGAGTTGTAGCTGTTTCCCTCGAAAAACTAGACGAACAGCTATTAAATTTGCAGAGCCTATTGTTTGGCCACCTTTTAACATCGCTAACTCGAACCACTCTGCAAGTTTGAGCCTCTCGCTCGACCACTTTTCTAACGCGCACCCTTCTGCGCTGCTTTTTCTGCTTCTGTCCACTCGCCAGTTTCAAAGAAAAGCAATTGTCAGTATTCTCTGAGTGGCTCCATCTATTGTCGATGGATGGCGACAGACGAACTCCAACATTATTTTCTAGCTTTTGTCGTCTGTTAGAAATATTGGATCCCGTTACTGTCGCAACCCTTTGTGACACTATGCAAATCGTGCAATTATACTCATTTCCTGCTCATTGTTAATTGTTCTTGGAAACGAATCTTCAATTGCCAAGGCAAGAGAACATTCTATCATTGCATCATTTTGATAATACACTTGCATCAGTACCACATCGGTTTTCCTGATAACGTTATTTCCCCGGCGTTGATGTGAAAATACAGGGTCAGGACACATTAATATGACCATCTCTCCTCGAACATGTTGGAACGTCCCATGGTATGCAGATGAAAAATCATTGCATATCATTAAAAGCTGACAACAGCAGAGCAGACGTGTAGTAGCATCCGTTAACACAGCAATTGTTGTCGTCATGGGCAGAGCAAGTGACCTGTCGGACCTCCAAAAGGGGATGATCATTGGCTATTGGGCCAAAGGGGGGGGGGCAGCATTTCAGAAACGGCCACCTTTGTGAACTGCTCTAGGGCTACCGTTGTGAAGGTGTACCGCGACTGGACAAACCAGACCGTTTCGAGCAACCAAAGAGGTAACTGTGGGGCCCCACGGGCCATCGATCCTAGTGGCGAGCATTGGTTACGACGCCTGGCCAAAACCATTCGGCGTGTCACTGTTGAGAAACTGGCACAGCAAATGAACCGTGGGGCCTCTAGGCGTGTCAGCACCAAAACAGTGCAACGATGCCTCTTGAGGTTGGGGCTCGGGAACAGGCGTATGGTAACAGCACCCATGTTGATGCCTGTGCATCGCTGAAAACTCCTCCAATTCGCATCTGAGAACAGGCATCCCGACACCATCGTTGGCAGATGACAGGCTGGTGGGAGAGGTGTGACTGTTTGGGGGATGTTTTTGTGGTAGAGTCTGAGTCCACTGATACCGCTGGAGGGTATACTGAATGCTGTTCGATACCTGATGATCGTCGCAGACCAGGTACACCCCTTCATGTCAACAGTGTTTCCTTAGGGTGATGGCACCTTTCAACAGGACAATGCTCCCTGCCATACTGCCAAAATTGCACGACTGGTCCGAGGAGCATGAGGATGAACTCAAGCTACTCCCATGGCCACCAAACTCCCCGGACCTCAACCCCATTGAACATTTGTGGGACCATCTCGATCGCCATGTCCGCAAGCTGGACCCTCCACCATACACGGTGATGGAATTACGGGATGCACTGATCGCCGAATGGTCCCAAATACCTGCAACCACCTTCAAAGGATTTATTGACTCTCTGCCACGTCGACTAGCTGCTGTGCTTGCCGCCAAAGTGGATATTCCGGATACTAGCAGGTGGTCATATTAATGTGTCCCGACTCTGCATATGGCCACAATAACTTCGACGAAACAACTCGCTTTTAGTGTGGCAGAGGATGTACATGTTCGTTTGGTCTGTGTATTCTCCAATTCCAAAAATCGGAGTGGGATTATTCACTTTTTGGTAATCTGTTGCTGTAATTGCACTCTGCTCTCGATGTCTTCAAGCATAATTTGGGCATTCACCACTTTATGTGATCTAACAGTCGCGTTTCTTCTGTTGACAAGCTCACCATTTGCACAGTTTCAGCAAGGTGCTAGCGAAACCACTACAGCACGGAGCGAAAGAATGGTTTCCTCTGTTGCCTTTCTACTCTTTCTCAATAGTCTGCTAACTCTCCATTTTCTCCAGTTAGTGCTCATTATTAAAGATTTTCAGAAAATGTTAAGTTCTAAGAACTCTCAATTCTAAGAAAAGCCCAAACAACAGGAATTCTATGCATTGTTATAAATTGAACCTTATTTATGAAACAAACTTTGCCTTGCATTGTTGGTCAAGAGATATATATTGTTGGTATGTGCACAGTGTTGGTGAATTGCATGTTGATACCATTGTTGATACTTATTGTTGCACAAACTTTGCCTTCCATTGTTGCTCATGAGATGCATCTCATAATGCTATCGATAATTATCATTTTTTCGAAATCTCAGGTAGACAGTGATTTTCCTCTTGCTTTGAAGATCAAGTGTGCAAAATTTCATTTAGATCGGAATAAAACGGTAGATTTGTATAAGAAACAAACCCAAAAACAAACATTCTTCAGTATACACTAACAGAGGACCGGCGTTGCCCAGGATAATTACACTTGTAGGTAAGCAGAACAATCTCATAAAGTTAAATTACAACTCCAAATTGATTAAATAACTCAATCAATATAACACAGAGCGAAGGGACTATCCATTCTAAGAAAAAACCGAGAAACAGGAATTCTAGGTGATATATCGGGACTTTACTTAACCTCTTGTTGACTTGCCTCAGATTAAAATGATATCCATCTTCACCACCGGGGAACATCACTGGATACTTTAGATCCAAGTTTTTCTTGCTCTTGCTCTATTCGAAACTCCCGTTGCTCAGATGTTTCCATTGCCCGTATAGCTTTTTTTTTGTTTTAGCTGCAGTGTAAGGGCTCGCGCTAACTTAAGTATTAAATTTGATTTTCACATTTCCAGTTCATTATGGAACATGTGAATCAGGATGATTTGAATATCGGAATTATAAGCGAATTCGTTTAATTAGTTAACGGGGAAGATTGTGGATATAATAGCTCTAAAGCAAATGCGCTTTCTAACATTGGATATATAAAGTTTAAGGGGTTTTAATTTTACTTTCACTTGGAAGACCCAGATATGACCATATAAGGTCATGTTTTCCGTGTGTGGGGTGAACTCTGACAGGTCTCCTCCATGATGATAGATGTTTTTGTAGGAACAAAGGGAGGCAGCAGCATTTGGGCCCATTGGAGATGGTTTGAGCAATGGCTCTGAAACCCGAGGAAATGGAGGGTTGACAATGCCCTTCCCTGAGAAAGGATAATATTTATAAGAGAAAAGAACGAGACACAGAAACCCTGGAATACAATAGATAATATAATATATAATATTAGAAATGAAAAAATAAATACAATACTAATTAAAAATCAACAAAATAATTAATAAAAACGATTACAATCAAAGTAAGACTAGAAATATAAAAACAAAATAAAAAGCTGACGTTTCGGATAGAGACTATCCTTTATCAAAGCAAAAAAAGGATAAAAAGGATAATTCTCTAAAAGCAATTAGAATATTAGAGATTTATCCTGAAGTTATGAAATGTGTACTAACGGACGGGTTTATATATGGTTTGCATAGGGATTAGTAATACGGTATTGGCTGAAAAGAACAAATGAGATTAATTACAAGACGTATTGGGATAGGACAGGACGAAGGACAAATAGGAAAAAAAGAGATGGCGGCGAGAAAAATGCAATAGGATAACACATAGGAAATTGAAAATGTAAAAAATTATTATAAAAAATTATTATAAAAAAATATATAAAAGGTTAGGAATGATAGGGTGGCTAGCAGAAAGATTACGTAAAATTCCCTGAATATCGTTAAAAGCATCGAACATTAAAAGCATCGTACATCGAGGTTAACATCGATGTTAAAACCATCGAA
>JAHWFO010036887.1:2983638-2996092 GCA_023313115.1 Rhysida immarginata
ATTATTATTATTATTATTATTATTATTATTATTATTATTATTATTATGTATGTTTGTTGTAATTTTCTTTTCTTAATGATCCTGTTTTCGGGCAGCTGTCTTTTGGAGGTTATCTTCATTATATAATGATTACTATTTATTATTTTACTAATATTTGTTCTAATGTGTTATTATTTTGCTATTAATATTTTAATAGATTGTTAAGTTTCATTTTTTAAAGTCTTTTTGCATCTGGGACTAATTTTTTCTCTTCCTTTGTTTTTTTTTCTTTCTTTTTTTTTTTTGACTTTTCTGACCTCAGGCTCAATCTTGCCGATTATTTAATCGTGCAACTATAGCTATTAGGCTTGATGTTTCTTCTTTCTTAACCCCGTTTTTGGGCTTTGGCCTGTTGGAGGCGACTCTCTTTGAGATGTCGTACATTATTATTATTATTATTGTTTGGGGAAGCCAAACTCGGATCAAGTCCGGAAGCCAATCCCAGAGGCGGACCCAAAAGAGGGACTCAAATGCGAGGGAGGGAACGTTATGCACTCGTGGGAGTATTGATGTTTGGGTGTAGGAATTTCCTTACTATGTGACAGGTGTTTAGAATTGTGGCTTTGTGTAGGGTTTTGTATAAGTGTTTGTTTAAATTTAGTGTTGACAGGCTTTTGTGTAGCGAGTGTGGAATAACCCCAGTGGCAGAAAGAACGATAGGAACAATGTGTACTCTGTTAACTCCCCAAAGGCGTTTTATTTCATGTGCAAGATCCGTATATTTATTGATTTTGTCAGTGTATGTCTTTTGTAAATTGTGTGTGTTGGGGATGGAGATATCAATTATGTAAGTCACTTTGTTTTGCTTATCTACTAGTGTAATGTCTGGTCTGTTATGAGGGATAGTTTTGTCAGTGATTATAGCTCTGTCAAAATATAGTTTATGTGTGGTGTTCTCTAAGACAGTGTCGGGGATGCATTTATAGTAAGGAGTGTGAATGTCCCTTAGCTTGTGTATCTTAGCTAGATGTTGATGTATGATGTTGGCTACCTGGTTATGTCTGTGTAAATAATCTGTCTGCGTGAGTATTTTGCAACTGGATGTGACGTGTTGGATGGTTTCCTCTGCGATATGGCATTTCCTGCAAGACCCGTCAGTCGAATCTTTGATAATATGTTTTCTGTAACTTTTATTGTTAATAACCTGGTCTTGTATGGCAATCATGGTTCCTTCAGTTTCCCCAAAGAGACTCCCTTCACTCATCCAAAAGTTCGACGCTTTTTTGTCGACGTGTGACTGGTTGAGGTCAGAAGGATTTCTACCGTGGAGTTGCTTTCCGAGCCATGATTGAAGTTTAGTGCATGTTGTAGGAATGTTATGGGTGTTCTGCATGCTGTTCAGATTCAGAGGTGTGTATTTTGTATCAGCCATGCAGACTGCTCTGTGTAATAGTGATGTGTGTTGTTTAGAGTGAAAGAATTCTCTGAGTGACTGAGTCTGTTTCTGGTGTAGATCTGTTATGTCAATAAGACCTCTGCCTCCCTCTGAACGAGGCAGGGTGAGTCTTTCAATAGCTGCATGTGGATGATGCTTTCTGTGCTTTGTAAGCAGTTTACGTTGTTTCCTCTCAAGTCCCTCAAGATCTGTGTGTGTCCACTGTATGACTCCAAATGAGTAGGAGAGTATTGGCGTGGCATAAGTATTGATGGCCTTGATTAAATTTCTGGAATTTAAATGCGTTTTAAGTATTGTCTCTAACCTATGAAGATATTGTTTAGTGAGTGTATTCTTTATGTGTTTGTGCTCCAGAAGCTTGGCTTGCTTAAATCCTACATATTTGTAAAATTCGTCATTTTCCATGGCAGCAATGTGATCTGGTTCATCTAATGTGAAGCCCCCTTCCCTGAGTACTCCATTTTCAGTGTGAATGGTTTTGCATTTGTCCAACCCAAATTGCATGTGTATGTCTTTTGAAAAGGTTTGTGTAAGTAATTAACTCGAGCAAATCGCACGTAGTTTCTTTCTCCAGGAAAGTAACAAATTTTATTTTTGATTACAAGTTTGGTCATGATATCATTGGGAAAAAAGATGAAGTTAAAGAATTAGGCATTTTATTTAATTCTAACTTATCTTTTAGCCCGCATATTGATAACATCATAAGAGATGTCTTCCGTAGAATTGGCCTCTTGAAAAGGCTTACCACATTTTTCTAAAATCCATTAACTATCGTAAAGTTATTTATTTCTATTGTAGTTCCTAAAGTTACATATGGTGTGTTAATTTGGTTTACTCATCACACTCAAAACTTTTTACTCCTACAAAAGAAATTTCTTGCATTTTTAAATTTTCTCTCAAAAAAATATAACAAGCATGATCTCAATATGGAATTTATAAATGTGTTTACTCTTTCCAATATCATTGGTACTATTTTTCTTAATGTTCTTAAGAGGATTGTTTCTGGGGCTGTTTGGATGCCCGAGGTTCTGTCTTCTATCGGGCTGTCAGTTCCTAGAAAAAGTCGTCATAAGTGTCTTACTTTAATAGCTCCTAGTACGAGGACAAATATTGGTATACCCTATTATTTTTCTTCTTTATCTTGAAAGAAAATGGGGTTGGTTTTCTTTGTAAGAGTCATCATTTTTCTTTTGGATAAACTATATTTTAATCCATTTTTTTATACAAAGTGCATAAGCTGTCAACATCTAACTATAACTCATTTTGTCAATATGTGATAAGAGTCATCAATTTTCTTTTGATAATTTTATGTCGTCAGCATAAAGGAGATTATTCATTTTTAATTTATATGTAAGCTCATTTATAAATATTATAAATAAATAAGGTCCCACCGGACTAACCTCCGTGATTCCTATTTCCTTATGACAGGGTGGTTATAAAATAAATTCGCCTACTCAGAGCCCTCTAGAGCCGAATCTAATGAACCGATTGTGATGCAAATTGAAATGTAGGCTATTCAGACCATGGGGGAGAGAATTCCTGAAAGAAAAAAATTAGTGCAAATTCCACCAGGTGAAAATGTGGC
The DNA here is from genome assembly GCA_023313115.1 of Rhysida immarginata. Lineage (NCBI taxonomy): Eukaryota > Metazoa > Arthropoda > Chilopoda > Scolopendromorpha > Scolopendridae > Rhysida > Rhysida immarginata. The sequence continues at coordinate 2,986,659 of JAHWFO010036887.1, forward strand.
GCTGTGGAATGACAAATGGGGATTTTAAAACTAGTTTTTTTGTTTTAAACAAGCAGGCAAGGTTTTTGTTTGATTATAACATATGTTCGTTCTCAATATCGGCCTTATTAGCAGAAAGTTTATGCAAATTAGAAAGTCAACATACTCAGAATGGAACAGATTGGTAAAGAGCTTCGAGAGTCATAGGTGGAGGGTCCAGGGGCGATCAAGGTGCTCCGACAGATATTCGATTGGATTGATGTCCGGCGAATTAGCGGGCCAAGGGACGTGCCTTGTGGCAGGGTGCATTGTTCTGCTGGAACACACCATCACATTGGGGGAACATCGTGAGCATGTACGGGTGCACCTGGTCCGCTACGATTGACAAATAGCCACAGACATTCAAATTGCCCTCTAGACGAATCAGTGGACCTAACTGCTCCCAACAGAAGATCTCCCACACATGCACACTACCCCCAACAGCCTGTTTCCGGCCCACAATAGCCTCCTGCAGTCTCTTTTCATAGCATTCACGACGCACTCGCCATCGCCTGTCAATCTTATGGAGCAAACCTTGACTCATTGGAGAAGGCGACCTTAGCCCACTCGTCTGTGGTCCAATGTCGGTGCTCAAGTGCAAAGTCTAGGCGTCGTTGACGATGACCCCTGGTCAACATGGGTGCAGGAATCATGCGTCGACTGTTCAGGCCCATCCGTAGCAGGATGCGTTCAACGGTAATGTCGGATACACGTCTGTTGGCACCACTGTTGAATCTGGTGGTCAGTTGATGGACTGTGGCTCTCCTGTCACCTTTTACGAGTCGTCGTAGGCGCCGCTCACCCCGTTGGTCGATAGCTCGTGACCCTTTACTGTGATGGCGTTGGGACGCGATTTCTGTCCCTGCTGTCCACTCTTAGTACACCTTCACTACAGCGGACTGTGAACAGTTCACAAATCGCGCCGTTTCGGAGATGGTGCCACCCTTGCTGCGATAGCCTATTATCATTCGTTTTTGTATGTCCGTTAAATCTGGACGTTTACCCATCTTGAGGCTCATGCACCTGCTGTTTGATGCACCAACTTTAAAGCTTTCTCAGCCTGTATGCAAATTTTGCAATGTGTAATTTTGTTGGGGCGAACCATGCGTGTGCCTTGAAGGGGTGCTGGTCATTATTCATTGATATGACAGTGTATGCTGTAATCAAACAAAAACCTTGCCTGCTTATTTAAAACAATAAAAGTAGTATTAAATCTCCATTTGTTATTCCACAGCGCCACATTTTCACCTGATGGTGAAAGTTTGCACAATTTTTTTCCAGAACCCCCCCCCCCTCATTGCCTGAATAGCCTACATTTCAATTTGCGTGACAATCGGTTCATTAGATTGGGCTCTAGAGGTCTCTGAGTAGGAGAACTTATTTTATAACCACCTTGTATAAGAAGGGTGAGTCAAATGAAAACCGCAAAATTGTAATTAAAATTCCAAATTTCGCCCAACCGTGTTTTAAGTTTGCAGATTCTTTAAAAATGAGTTGTAGGAATATCTGGTAGGTGGCAGGAAAGAAGAGTCAAGCAAACAACATCACAGCAGCAGTTTAAAAATGGCCGCCCCACTTCAAACATGCACCCACTTCATGTTCAGTTATCCGATTTTTGAGTAGTGAAGGTGTGAAACCTATTGAAATTCATAGAAGAAGCATGTCTGTCACAGCGGCAAGTTTATGAATGGAGTGTGAAGTTCAAAAATGGTATGACAGCGGTGTCAGCCGGGTCAGGCACACCTAGTTGTGACGCAGAGAATATTGCAACAGTTGAAGATTTAGTGTTTACTACATGTTTGGGCCACTCAAGGAGGCAATGGGTGAAAGGAAACTCCATTCAGATTAAGAGGTATAGCAGTCGGTGCACGAGTGGCTGCGCAGACAACCAAAAGGATTTTTTTCAAGAAAAATCTATGCAGTTTGTAAACTCTGGAAAACATATATTGAATGTAACGGAAACTATGTAGAAAAATAATACAGTTGTTATTCACGTTTACTCGGCAATTAAAAATTATAAAAAAAGTTTTGCGGTTTTCATTTGACTCATCCTCGTATTAATCCTAATATAGTTAGTTCTTTGATTAAGATAAGATTTCAAAATTTCAAGGAATTTCCCTAGTACAACAACTCCTTCCAATTTATCTAGGAGTTTTTGGTGGGAAACCGTGTCAAAGGCTCTCGAGATATCGACATAAATGCGATCAATTTGGGTAGTTTGTTCAATCGCTTGATCACTTCTTACAAAGAAGGAAGCCAGATTAGTTTCAGTGGAGTGCTTTTTTTTAAACCATGTTGATCTTCAGATATACAGGGATCAATAACTTTTCTTAGTCTAAAAGTCATAATAAATTCAAATAAATTAGCCAAAATAGAGAAATAGGACGATAGTTTTTAACATTATGAATATCACCACTTTTTTAATTAGGTTTCGTGGTCGATCTTCTCCAGAGGGTTTGAAAATATCCTATGTTCAAGCACTTCTCAAAAATAATGAAAAAAAGTGGTTCGAAAATTAATTCACGGCCTCTCTTCAAAATAAATGAGGGTATTTCAACCGGGCCTGTTGATTTTTTCGGTCGTTAAAGGCCAACCGTAATTCCTCTCTTTCCAGAGGGTAATTAAGTACTAAGTTAGTATTTGAAGACCATTCTTATTCTTTAATTTCAAGTCCTGAAATATCAAATAACTGAGAAAAATGTTTAGTGAAGTTTTCAGCGATGCCACTTTCACTAAATGTCTGGGTGTCTTCATCGATACTCATACTAATTGGGGAATAGGTAGATTTGGCATTTCTATAAAATTTCCAAAGTTTTTATTATAATTATATATTAATATATGTTAATAATATTTATATATATATTTATTTACATAGATATATATTTAGACTTTTTGATGTTCAATTTGGCCATTTTCAGGGGTTGAAATAAAAAATCAAACTCGCGTAAACGCTAACGTGGGAAAGCAGAGTTTCACGTCGAACTCTCCACGTTTTTTCGTGAAGTTTTATGCGAAATTAGTGTTCTTGCAACGTTATTCATGTTATCTCGTAGGCGTCGCGTACAAAAACATCAGTGGCGTTTCATGTTAGCGTGGCACTTAAAGTCTAGTATTTCAATAATCTAAAAAGTTATTTATGATAATATAAAAAAAAAGTTTTTATTTATGACAATAAATTTAACAACAACAACAACAACAACTACAACAACAACAACAACAACAACAACAACAATAATAATAATAATAATAATAATAATACATTTATTTCTCATGAAGATGGATTACTATAAAATTCAAAAGATAAAAGCCCTAAGAAGTATCCTCAACAAATATTTTTAAGACGAAAAATAAAATGTTTAACAATATTAAAAATTTTATTTATGATTTTATTTATGATAATATATTTTATTGAAATAGAACATTTATTATTAAAATATTCCAATAAAATTAAAAATTTTATACGAATTACATATCACTCATCCATATTACAAAATAATATGAATAGTTAAATTAAAAAAAATGGCTTGCTTTATGCGTTTATTTTTTAAATGTACTGTATTTACGTATAAATATATAGTATTTTTAATTATTTTAAGGCCCTACAGACCTAATTTAATTAACTGAAGTATCATTGTTAATGCAGAGCTTACAACAATAGAGTGATCATTGTTGTAGGCTATGGTTTATAAAACAGAAAACACTGATCACGTAATCAAAACGTCCGAGGCACTTTACGTGAAACTTAACAACTTCTATGGACAATGAACGTGAACGTGAAATTCGTCATCGCATACGGACGTCGCGTTTCACGCTAACGTGTAACTTAAACTCTCTATTAATTCAAAGAAAAATTTAATGAATTTTGTTTGCTATAATCAATACGATTTATTCTTTATTGCAATTTTATACATACCTGTTCTGTTTCAAAATTTACTCATTGACGCTTCCACGTTACAGACAAGTGTGCGTTTGATAGCAGGCGTGCCACGACGTATACGGACCACAACAGTGCCTACTATGTTGGTTGCCAGAAATGTGTACACGGCAGAGACAGACTGACTGTGGAGCAAGGTGGTGACTCGACAGGTGTGCATTAGCATGATAAGTGTCCAAAGAAGACGTCAAGTGCGCAAGTGTGTAGTAGTAGCAATATTAGTGTTAACAACGGCAGCTAAAGAGGATTTGAGTAGACTAAAATTGGAGAAGCAAATTTGTAAAGGATTAAAAGACACAAAATTTAAAGATAATGTGAACTATTTTAATCATTTTTTCCGGATATTGGCATCCCAGTTAACCAAAACTGATGAAACTGAAAAAATACAATGGTATTGCAATGCGTTTGCTAAGCCATGGAGGAGTAAGTTGTTAGAGGAATCAGTGTCGAGATTAGAGGACCTAATGCTTGAGGCAGAGGTATTGCTGGGAAAGCGAGAAGCGGGGAATAAACGGAATAGCAAGCAGAAAAATGGAGTAATAAAAGGATTTGCTAATGGACAAAAGAAACTGCCATTCGGAGGAAATAAACCCGCAGAGGAAAAATTAGCTGCGGATGAATGTAATGCGTTATCGCAGTGGCATATAACTGGTAGTTTGTCGGAAAATATAAAAAAAGATTATGGTAAAGCGAAATGGACTAGCAAGTTATTACAGTCAGTTAAGAAGCCTTTTATAGTGGAAGATGAGCTGATTTATAAAATAGATCGAGGACAAAAGCGATTGGTGTTACCTAAAAATAGTTCAGTAATAGGTCAAGTGATAAAGAGCTCACATGATATCCCGTCAGCAGGACATTTGGAAGCTTCAAAAACGGCAAGAAAAATGGCTCAAAGGTTTTTCTGGTGTAAGATGGACCAAGATATCAGGTTGTGAAGCTTGTCAACAAAATAAAGCGTTAAGAAAACTGCCGTTTGTTGATCTACAGACATTGGAGGTATCACCATACAGATAGCATACCATCACGACTGACTATGTTTTACTTTTGCTGGAACCCCCTAGGGGGCATAGTGCATTATTGACTGTTACGGACAAATTAACGAAACGAGTGAGGCTTGTTCCATGTACAGTAAATGCTTCAGCAGAGGAAACCGCGAAAATCTTGGTAGATAATATCTTTAAGATACATGGTTTCCCTAAGTCAATAGTTTCGGACAAAGATGTGCGTTTCACATCCACTATGTGGCAAGAGTTCTTTAAGTTGTTAGGGGTTACACTTAAGATGGCCAGTTCGTACCACCCCGAATAGGATGGTCAGTCCGAAAGGACTAATCAAACTGTAATACAAATTTTGCGCAATTATATAAACTACGATAAAACAGACTGGGATCAATTCCTGATGACAACAGAGATCGCAATTAACGCGTCAGTGTCTGAGGGCACAGGAATGTCACCTTATTTGTGCGATCTGAGGTGAGAAATAAACATTCCCCCTACAATTAACCTAAAAGAAAGCACTGAAGGCTCTCAGAGCAGTTTCCAAGCAAAACTTAGAAAGTTATTGAGGGAGGCTCAGAGTCGCATACAGTCAGCGAATAAACGATATGTAAAGAATTATAATCGTTGACATGTGAAATTTAAAATGAAAATAGGAGACTTGGTGTGGGTTAAAGCATCAAGGTTAATGAGTAGAAAGGGGGTTATTGGGAAAAAATATATGAGAAATTTGTGGGACATTTTAAAATTGAGAAAATAGTGAATAAGGTATCAGCAACATTAAGTATACCTAGGAGGTGGAGGTGTAGGAACAAAACCTTCCATTGTTCATTTTTGAAACCTTATGTGCATAGAAAATCGGTGAAGAGACTACTGGGCCCTATACCTGTTCCCCAATTTGACGATGTGTATCGTGTAGAACAAATACTGGACGTCAAAGGAAAGAAACCGCATAGGAGATTCCTAGTGAAATGGATGGGGCACCAGCAACCTATGTGGGAGCCCGAAGCAAATTTACACTGATGTGAGGGCCTCATCAAGCAGTTTTTTGAGAAACAGAGGTCGCAGACAAATCTAGAATTGAAACCGACCTAAACAATATTGATTCGTAATCTTCGTTGCGACCGGGGCGGGTGAGGATGTCACGGGATTCGGGACCCGATTCGAAAAGAAAAAGGAATTCCGCGACCCGAATATTTGTTAATAGCCAATTTAAGGAAAGACAGAAAGATCCCCCCCCCCCCGGGAAAAGAAACTGGATCGTTTGTGCGAGTCGTGAGACTGAGCCACGAGAAGAAAAGGGGAGCACGAAAAAAATCAGAAGATGTTTGGCCGCTAAAGAATATGGAGGAACAGGCGTGAGTTCAGGGCTCGATTATTAGCCCTATTTCAACGCTTTGCGGCAGAATCACAAGAGAGGAGAATGTCCCTCATGCTGAATTGAATTACAGCAGCTTTGCCAAACAATATAAGGCGAAGTACGAGCATGAAATTAATAATTTGTGTTTTCTGGATTCAAGTGAGCGTCGCGGGAAAGCCAAGCAGCCATTACGAGTAGGAGAGGAGCAACGACCGAAGAAATATTCGGATCATCGACCCCCTGCTTCAGTAGAGCTGACTGAGCCCGTCGTATCAGGAATTAACGGTAATGACTTTTTGACACATTATACTGTAATGAACAATAAATTATTCTTGAGTAGTTTGTGCGTGTCTCATATGACCTGCTGTCGTGTAGCACTAACGCGCGACAGTCAGAAAGTTTTTGGCGAGTTGAAATTAAAGACATACAGTGTGCAGGTATATGGAATATTCCCATATAGCCTAGAGGCTTTTATAGACACCGGAGTAGGTGGATTTGTGCGGGCGAACTAGTAAGAAAAAAATTCTCATCGCGAGTTGCCCAGCTAACAGAAAACTTAGAGTGCTAAGTTTTTTTTTGTTTGTGTGCTGATGTGTTTATTGTGTTAGTGCAGGCCAAGAGATTAATGCTATGAGAGTTCATTTACCGACGAAAATTTATCTTGCTTCAGTATATGGAATGAAATAAAAGTGAAGCGGAGCTATGGGAGCAGCTATTGCACTGTACAAGTTGGTTTAATATTATATTAATGGTTTGGCAGCCAGGAAGCCTAAGAGAAATTCATAGATATTGAAATAGAGATTGAGAGCCCTAATTGCATATTGGAGGGCATTTTCTTATTTTATATCTTATACTTGAGAAATAAGGGGATATTTATCTTTTAATCATTAGATGGCCTTTAAGTGTAGTTGTTTGAAGTGAAAGCCCAGGAAAATATTGGAGGGCATTAAATATTTTTCTGGATTAAACACAGCAATACAATTGGGTTTATTGGAACATTTAATTATTTATTGATAATTGCAGGATACAAGGCGATATGGCTAACTGCATACACTTAATTAAAGACGTTTACATTATGGTCTAATTATGATTTATTTGTTTCTTTGGAATTTCTATTGGCGGAGCGTCGGGAAGGCCCAGTGGAGCAGCGGTTTCCTGGAGGCTTTGGTGTTGAGTAAATAAGCAGGGCACCTCGGCAGCGGAGAATCCTTCATCGTTGTCCAAATAGCTGTGACAGCAGGAGAAGTTGGATCTGGAAGAACGGAGCAAAAATTACTTACGTCATCAACCTTGGTGGACTTTGTATCAATTTATCCATTCAGTATATGTATTAAGTTAAAGATCTACTTAATATTTAATTAGCACAAGCTGAAGTTTACTTACCTGTTCGGACTTAATGTTTGAGTTAGCAAAATTAGTCTGAGCAGCCAAGGCAGCTGTTTTACTATTAATTCATAGAAGAATTTAATGAACTTTGTTTGCTATAATCAATAAGATTAATAAACTTTATTCTTTATTGCAATTTTATACATACCTGTTCTGTTTCAAAATTTGCCTTTTCACGCTTCCACGTTACATGTAGAAATTATGAAGGGAGGGACTGACATTATAAAACCAATGGAGATTATGAACACTTGAGCTATCTTGCGTCAACAAAGCGATCACACATGCGCGCGCCGATGTCAGTAATGCTTAAAAGATGAACAGAAAATAACAATATGTTCCTTCTTGACAAATCGGTTGTTATATGACATGCCATTATCTTTGTCTTCTTTACACTCACTATTTTAGCACGTGAATTCGACTTGAAGGGGTCCACGAAAAATTCTGAAAAGTTGATACGGCCGAGCTAAGACTTTGATGGTCAAGTTATCGTGCAAACGGCGGACGGCTAGATAAACGTACAGACCAAGGGCGTATTCTTATAAGTAGCTTTTATGCTAAAGCTCCTAATAAGAATGGAGCTACTTATTGGTTTTATATTGTCAGTCCGTCCCATTCATAATTTATTCATTTTTTTGAGGTAGAAGGTTGAAATTCGAATATATCTTACTATGGGCATGTCCATCTGCACTATTTAGGTTGGTTTTGCTTGGTACACAGGGATCGGAATTACAGTGGTGGGATTCAGAGAGGGCAACATACCTATGTACTATTTAGGTACGTAAAGGTGTAAAATTCAGTACCCAGATTCCTCTAGGCAAGATCTACATTACTATGAAGTTTAGGCCCAATTGTTCCAGTGGGGTCGGAATGGCGGAGGTCGCACTCACTTGGTCCTTAGAACTATGACAACTTATGGTATGTGATATATCATACGTACGGAAATGATGAGAAAGGAAAGAAGATACGAGGTTTTTTTACATTTTCTACATATTACGTTCGAGAAAATCAATTTATTGATTAAAAAACTTGGGGAGAGGTAAAAAGTGCAGATAAAGGGCTAAAATAGTGCCTTAAGGCTGGTTTCCATTTAGCGTCGGTTTGGCGTCGCGTCATATACCGCGTCCTGTTTTGCAATCGTCGCCTGTGAGACGCGCCCTGATTAGCACGCGCGCGCGGTCGTTTTCCATTTAGCCACTCTCAACCGTTATCCTGACTCTGGTCTGATCTGATTGGTCGAGTCACTGCAAACAATTGTCGCTCTCTCAAGGTGATGGAAAAAGAGGATATCAACCACTCCGATCACGTTCACGCTTTGAATTTATTACTATATCATTTTTACTTAATAAATAAATGATTCGCCAAATTTTTATAACCTGTTTATTAATAAATTCACGAGGGAAAAGTCGCGAGAACCCGTGTCGGCGAACAGCAGCTACAGCAGCCATGATTCTCCATCTGAATCGGCGAAGACAACTACCCAGAATCCATAGCGCAGTAGATCGCACCTGATTGGCTAGATCAAAAAGACGCCTGAAAAAGACGCCTAAAAATCTAGCCATGCCAGATCTTGAAAAGATGCGCGACCGACGTCGGACCGATGCCGAACAAACGCAGACGCTTAACAGACGCTAATTGGAAAACGAGTTTTTCAAAAATTCCCACAAAAGACGTAGACGCCTAACAAACGCCAAACCGACGCTAAATGGAAACCAGACTTTACCCTACTCGGGGGGGGGGGGGT
>JAHWFO010036887.1:2996192-3009753 GCA_023313115.1 Rhysida immarginata
TTTCTTTTTAATAAATGTATAAATGTATTTCTGCTTCACTGCTAAAGCTCCTCCTTGGAATATTTACAAGATTTTATTATCGTGTGACGTTATCACGTGTTAAGTAATATATTCGTTTTATAGTGAAATTGATCACAGGAATAATAGAAGGTATTATTCAATTTCCTTTTGAGAATATGGTAACATAAGTGTTTTTGACGTAGTGGCATATCAAGTGGAGATAATGTAAGATTATAAATTTGGATAATTATTGGAAGGCACCCGATTGTGAAATAACAGGAGGGGTGGAGCAATGACAGGAAGAGACGTTCTTTTCGAGTTTAAATAAGTATTGTTGATACTGGTCATTGGAATCCCCCAATAAATAGATATGTTGTTTTGTTTAATGAATTGTTTGTAACACGAATTTTATGTAGTATTTGGAATCGTTAGTAATATTGTGGTTTATTCACTTTTGAACTTGTGAGTTGTGGAGAGGGAAGGAGACCGGATGCGGGCGAAGCTATAAAAACGGAGAGAAACTGAAACTTCTTCATGAGTCATGCTTGAGAGTTGGTAGAGATAAGCTGCGCGCTTTCTCCTCTCGTATGGAATAAAGAAAATTATGGAAATTGATTAGAGATAGCATTTGCGAAAAACGCTGCTGTGCAACTTCCACAGTTAGCCAAGTAGCTAGGCTGATTTCTAAAATTCAATTTATGGTGTGAGCTGGCTCATCAAAATATAAATGGAAAAACCCTTGGTGTGGGTGGCATCTCCTCGAGAACCCCAATTTGACTTTCTGATTCAAACACTTAACCGAAAATTCTAAATTTACAAGTAAAGAGGGATGTCCTTGTCAATCTGGTTGACGTTAACCAGATTCCTTTTGTTTTGTTCTTCGTTCTTCATTCTTTTATTTTATTGAGATGCATATCTTTTATGGATTGCAAGGAGTAAGAAACGTACCCTAAGTAACATTGAAGTGGAACAAGTGTGCAATTGATATTCTTCAGAGTCGTCAGTTATGATTAGAATCAAAATATGGAAATAGGAACCCGACATTCTTAAGAGCAATTGTAAGTGAGCAACGAGATATTCTTCAAATGAGCAACGAGATATTCTTCGAATGAGCAACGTGATTTTCTTCAAGCGACAGGAATGATTAGAAACCCGACATTGAGAAAGGAAGACAACTACATATTTGAGATCTTTTGTTGAACTTAGTGGGGACACTTTGAGACTTCCAGTGGACTCACTCACTAATCGATCCGGATTTTCTTCAGATGTGTTTTTGTGCTTCAGAGTGCTAAGTGATATAATTTATGGCCTGTTAAACACAGAAGTGTTTTTGTGCATTAAAGTGGATTAAAAGTGCTTGACAAGTCTGCAGGTGTTTGAACTACGTAATTGTAAGTAAAACTGAAATTTGATATATTGATCTAGTTGAGTGTCATGACAAAGGTATGATAAAGAAATAGATTTGAGAGAACTTTATCAAAATAGAATTTTGAGTAGAACTATCTCTTTCCTCAGAGCAATTGATTTATTGACATTTATTGAATTTTGCATGTTATCTTAGATATAAGTACTTGGGAATTTTAATATTAACTTTCTTCTTTCGTGTTAAGATCTATCTACTTTCTTTTCATTTAGATTTAAGACTTCATTTAATTTTGTATCTCATTGGTTTGTTTATCTTTGAATAAAGAGAACATTTGTTTAATTCCAAACCTTGCTTTCCTTATTGAAATAAATAAGTCACAACCTGCCAATTTTTCTTAAAGAACCTAACCTATGTCCTTGATTTTGTATATTGAATTTATTTGAGCTAGCTGTCTTGGAATTCATTGCATTGGATTCTGATTTAGAGAAGAAAGGGGGGGGGGGTGGTCCACTCAAGCTGATTGAGGTTGCATTGACACCCATTGTGTAAAACCCTAAAATCAACGACATAAGGTTACAATCGATAATTAATAGGAGCTTTAGCATAAAAGCTACTTACAAGAATGCGCCCTTGGTCTGTACGTTTATCCGGCCGGCCGGCCGTCGTTTGCACGATAACTTGAAAACGGATTAACTTTTTCAAACTCTGTTTTTATAAATATGACCATCAAAGTCTTACCTCCTCCGTATCAACATTTCAGAATTTTTCGTGGACCCTTTCAAGTCGAATTCACGTGTTAAACCTGTGAGTGTAAAGATACAAAGATAATGGCATGTCATATAACAATCAATTTATCAAGAAGGAATACATTGTTATTTTCTGTTCATCTTTTAAGCATTATTGACATCGGCGCGAGCACGTGAAATCGCTTTGTCAACGCACGATTGCTCAAGTGCTCATAATCTATAAGCTTATTAGGAGCTTTAGCATAAAAGCTACTTATAAGAATGCGCCCCTGGTCTGTACGTTTATCCGGCCGGCCGGCCAGCCGTCCGCCGTTTGCACGATAACTTGAAAACGAATTAACTTTTGCAAATTCTGTTTTCAGAAATATGGCCATCAAAGTCTTAGCTCGCCCGTATCAATTTTTCAGAATTTTTCGTGGACCCCTTCAAGTCGAATTCACGTGCTAAAACAGCGAGTGTAAAGAATACCAAGATAATGGCATTTCATATAACAATGGATTTATCAAGTAGGAATACATTGTTACTTTCTGTTTGTCACGTGGATTAAGCAGAGTCAGAGACAAGAGGAGCGAACGATATTATAAAGAAAGAAAAATATTTTTATTTATTCTCAAAAATATTTTTTTTTTGAAATGTAAAGTGATGAATTTTCAAAGCTTTTGAAAATCTATTAATCATTAAAGTTTTTGGCAGTGGAAGTTCATTTAAATATTAATAGTCCAAATAAATATCAATTATGTGCAAAGCTCAGGTAAGTAAACGTTCGTTGATGCCTGAACAATGGCGTAAATTCATAGAATGACGTAAATCCATGTATGACGTAAATTCAGGTAAGTCGTCCGATCGAAGACTTCTGATGCTGGATGAAGGATGGGTCCCCTTGCCGTCTCCTATTAACAAGTCCCCGACTTGGCAAGACGGACAAGGGAAGGATCCTGAAGATTAGCTAGATCCAAGTCTTGGAATGTCTTGGTTGATGCGAACATGGATGAAAGAAACAGGATGGACGACTCCCTATACTTCCCCAGCAAGTTTGATTTCAGAGCGACATCTGGATTTTTGCATGAAAACTAGCATGTGTCGTCTGCTTAGGGTGAAGAGGAAAAGCTGTCCATAGGCTCATGGTTATTGCTGACATATTGTTAGGAGACCAGAAACAGCTGAGATTTCTTTGAAACTTATAATATATATTTAGATCATGTGTACAGTTATGATTTAATGAAGAAATATTTTCCATTTTCATTTTGATATCTTTTAATGTAATATTTTAAATATAATTTTTAAAGCAAAACTTTATACGTATATAATTAAATTGTTAAAAGAATCGCATGTAATTTTAATAATCTTAATATTTCAATAAACTAATTCAATAAAATAATAAAAAAAATACTTTAATACAAAAAAATTCAAAAGAACTCAATGAAATACGTAATATTTTTGCGATAGGCGGCCATGCTTTTCTATTCTAACAGCTGTGTAAACAGAAACCATGCGAAGCGAAACCAAACGTTTCGGGATTTTTCACTTAAGAATCCAGAGGGCGCCACTGAAAAAAAACTCACGCACGACTCATAGGAGTCGTCCATCCTGTTTCTTTCATCCATGATGCGAACTTGGAGAGCTGTCGATATCGGGTAGCTGAACCTGATGAAGCTCGCTGAGTGATGAGCAAAAGCTGACCGAGAGCACTGATGAAGCTCGATGAGTTGTAGAGCAGTAGAGCAGCCGAATAAATAGATGCCGCGATGATTTTGCTGACGCACAAAAGCACTGATGTCGTTGTTAAAGCAGATGACCTTCACCAAACACACGGGAAGCGACGAAATGTAAATGCAAACACTAATAGCACATTCTAATGAAAAAGGGTTACGATCGTAGCCCACTTTCGTTTCATAGACACACACATGAAACACCACCTGCATTTAAACATTCACCTTGATAAACCATTTATCTTATGCGAGACACACATCGCATCCTGACTGTCTAATGCCTTGCTAAATACTTCGTAACACTATCAACAAAAATTAGAAGCACTGAATTTCGTTCGCCGATGCTCAAAATATCGTGAAGCACTATCTTTAACAAACACAATTACTTTTGTCGCATTCAATTAACATAAACAGAGGTTAATATCTAACCTTTTTAATGAAACAGACACACACACACTTCAATTATTGCACTAACTTATAACGGAGCTTACACAGACGAAATGATGAGGTACATGACGACGCTACGTTGTCGTTTTCCTCCGTAACTCGTTTCGTACAGCGTCCGCTGAATATTTAGTTCGTTAATGGAAAATAATATTTAGAGGCTTTCGCATGAATCCTCCAAATCCGTTGTCAATATAATCTCTTAATGACCGCGGGAAGATTCCAATAACATTTTCTCCCTCGTGCCAATTAATTGCTTCGTAGGCGAAGAGAATGCTATGCAGTTCTGTTTGCACTTAAGGAACTTGTAACCTAACTACGGCTAGTCTTTCAGTAGCGGTCGAAATGTTCAGACACTTTAAAAAGTACGTGAAAGATGGCCTACCGTAATTATAAGTCCTTATTTGACGAATGGAGATGAATTCTGCCGGCGCTGGACACGTTCCATTTGCCGCTGCCTCGTCTCCGCAGGTAACAGGTAGTTTTACCGCCTGCCTTTCGTCGTCGTTCGAAGCCTCCACCTTGAAGAGATTTTGAAGAAGTTTTGGTTAATGTTAACTATCTGCACAATCGCGCGATGACTAAATCCGCAAACTGAATTGTCGCGATTCCTGTAACCAGCCGAGGGGAAACCAACTGCCCCCTGTAACCAAATAGGTTGGAGTATATATCAGTTATTTGCCCCCGGAGGGGGACGTCGTAGACAGAACGCCGAAGGCGTTCGACTAACGGAAACCAGTGACCAGCGAGGCCCGTAGGGCCGAGAGTGGGACTGGCATTCGAATAACGGAAAACAGCGGCCAGCGACGCCCGCAGGGCCGAGAGTGGGACTTGCGTTTGCGATTGTGCAGATAGTTAACATTAACCGAAGTTTTTCTATGGCTCGTACGCACCTCTTGCTGCATGAGGCGTTCACCGTTGCTCCTTCAACGTGCGTTCGACGTGGCCTGAGATATTGCTGCCGTTCTCGGTTGCGTGCCTCGCCGACCTTTTCGCTGTCTCCCCGTCGTCGCCGACGTCGGGCTTGATAGTCATGTCATCGAATTCCGCTCCGTACGTCCTTCTTCCTTGATTTCCATTCTCTCTCCCCCTCTCGTGCTCTTCGCGTAGCTTTACGAGAACTTTTTGGGATGACGTAATTTCTCCTCTCGGCGTCATCGTCGTCATCAAACTTCTCTCTTGATTTTCTCTGACGATGCGAAAATCCTCGTGACACTGTTCATCTTTTAAGCATTACTGACATCGGCGCGAGCACGTGAAATCCCTTTGTAGACGTACGATTGCTCAACCGCTCATAATCTATATTATTCAGTAGCGAAAGAATGGAGCTACTTATTGATTATACAGAGTGATTACAAAAGAACTTCACACTTTAAAAATTTATTACATCAAAGCTATTCAGAATATAGACACACCACATACGAATTCTTAAAGAAAAACTCTTGAAGTTTAGTGTTACATAGTTAAAGATGTTTAATATGCCCCCCTGTAGTCGAATTCGTCCCAAAACTGCATTAACATGTCTCCATCAATCCCACGTATCGCTACCGTAATGCGTTCTTTCAGCTCGTCTAGGTCACGGGGTAGGGTGAAGACCTTCTCCTTTACACACCCCCATAAAAAGAAATCACAGCGGTGGATTGGTCGAGCAAACAATAACCTGGAACTTGCAAAGTGGCCACCGCGGAGCCCCGACCTCAAACTTTGTGATTTCTTTTTATGGGGGTGTGTAAAGGAGAAGGTCTTCACCCTACCCCTTCCCCGTGACCTAGACGAGCTGAAATAACGCATTACGGTAGCGATACGTGGGATTGATGGAGACATGTTAATGCGGGTTTGGGACGAATTCAGCTACCGCATTGATGTATGCCGTGTCACGACAGGGGTGCATATTGAACATCTTTATCTGTGTCACAATAAACTTCAAGAGTTTTTCTTTAAGAATCCGTATGTAATGTGTCTATATTCTGAATAGCTTTGATGTAATAAATTCTTAAAAGTGTGAAATTCTTTTGTAATGTTCTTAACTGTGTACCCATTCATAATTTCTACATTTTTTGAGGTAGAAGGTTGAAATTCGGAATGTAGCTTCCTATGGGCATTTCCATTTGCACTATTTAATTTGGTTTTGATTGGTACACTGGGGTCTGAATTACGGGGATGGAATTACGGGGACTGGAAATTTACATCTGATAACTTCTACAATGAATGCAGTTCAATACACAGGTATCCTGGAAAAGAATTTAATACAATCTGCCACAAAGATGTCCCTGAGACGGCAGTTTGTATTCCAAAGTGACAACTATCCCAAGCACACCTCCAAACTTGCCACCGAGTACTTGGCAAAAAGGAAGATCAGAGTGCTTGATTGGCCAGGAAATTCACCAGATTTAAACCCCATTGAAAACCTTTGGGATTTCTTTGATCAAAAGATTCCGAATGATAAAAGAATAAACAAACATTCATTTTCATCTGCCTTGATGGATGTGTGGGAAAATATCCCTAAATCTTTTTTGGAAAAATTGGTTGAAAGTATTCCAAAGCGTCTACAAGATGCTAAGGGTGATCATACACGTTATTAATGCCATGAGGAACCTTATTTTTTAGTTTTGTATCAGATGTTTATCAACATGTCAACATAATTATTTTGCATGTATTTTGTATACCCTATACAGAAACATTTTTTATGCAGAAAGTAATTGCATAAATTTGTTTATTTTTGTATGATAATTTGACTCAAGGCAAGAGTATTTATGTGTATTTTTTTCATATTTCTTACATATTGTTTTCTATTAAACTTGGTGTCAGCTTAATTTTTTTATCCAGTGTAGGTACGTAAAGGCGTGAAATTCAGTATCCAGTTTCCTCTAGGCAAGATCTACATTACTATGAAGTTTAGCCCCAGTTGTTCCATTGGGGTCGGATTTGCGGGGGTGCTAGTCACGTGGTCTTTAGAACTACGCCAACATATGGCTTGTGATATATCATAATTTCGGAAATGATGAGAAAGGAAAGAAAAATACGAGCTTTTTTTTTACATTTTCTACATATTATATTCGAGAAAATTCATATTTGATTAAAAAACTTGGGGAGAGGTAAAAAGTGCAGATAAAGGGGTAAAAATAGATGACTTCGAGGCTCTGCTACTTGCCTTACCCTACTCGGGGGGAGAGGGAGGGAGGGAGGGGGATTAATTTTTTTAATAAATGTATAAATTGTGTTTCTGCTTCACTGCTAAAGCTTCTCCTTGGAATGTTTACAAGATTTTATTATTAATTAGCAGAAGAATGGAGCTACTTATTGGTTTTACAATGTCAGTCCGTCCCTTTCATAATTTCTACATTTCGGAATGTAGCTTACTATGGGCATATCCATCTACACTATTTAATTTGGTTTTGATTGGCACACTGGGGTCAGAATTACGGGGATGGGATTCAGAGAGGGTAATATATCTATGTGCTGGGGGAGAGGCCGTGGCTTGTTGGGGTTTCACTGAAACACAACTTCTGTGAAGTTAAGCAACATCAGGCACAGCTAGCCACTGGATGGGCGTTCATTCAGTGATCCACAATCTCCCCCCCCCCCCCCCACGGCTGCTGTGACCATCATACAGCAGTTGTTAATCCAGGTTCACCCAGGGACCCAACTCGTCGGCCTCAGGCCATACAGGCCCTGGATGGATGAATTGGAATACAATAAAAAAAAGCATGAAATTCAGTATCCAGATTTCACTAAGCAAGATCTACAATGAATTTTAGGCCCAATTGTTCCAGTGGGGTCGGATTTGCGGGGGTGGCAGTCACTTGGTCCTTAGAACTATGGCAATATGGCATGTGATATATCATACGTTCGGAAATGATAAGAAAGGAAAGAAGATAAGAGTTTTTTACATTTTCTACATAATAAGATTGAGAAAATCATTTTTTTGATTATAAAATCTTGGGGAGAGGTAAGAAGTGCAGACAAAGTGGCTAAAAGTAAATGACTGCAGGATCTGCTGCTCGCCTTACCCTACTCGGAGGGGGGGGGGGGATTAATTTCTTTTTAATAAATGCATAAATTAAATGTATTTAAGAACTACATATCTTCAAGTTTCAAAGAACTACCCAGTGATCGTAGTACTGTTGAAGCGGAGTGGCAGTTGTTTAAAACTGCTGTGATTACTTCGGCTGCATTGTGCTGTGGTCGTAAGCGGCTGAGTGTGGCACAGGGCGGCAACAATACGATTTTGAGTGCGTTACTCGGAAACTACTCGTTGGAATTCGATTAAATTTTAACAGTATTATCAGTTTTATGTACCCTTTTATTCCCCCAAATTTCATTATGCTAGATGTTGTAGAACCTGAGTTATTAACATGTTGATCTTGGTGGCGGCATTTTTATTTCTGTTCATATCTCAGTTAGCGTTCAAAGTCGGACCCATGTTCAAGGAGACAAAATGCATCACTATATTATGATCTATTATGTATATCATTATCTACCATTTAATTTTTGTCACCCTGTACAGACAAGTGGTGATCGATACCGATACGATACTATCGATACTAGGGCGATACTTTCAAAACCGATATTATCCGATGTACTACAGACATTGGACCCTCGATATAAGGATCCCTGATATAAGGATAATCTGCTTATAAGGATAAAAACGGTCCCTTTTTTCTGTAGTTGATTTCAATGCATTTTAACCCCGCTTAAAAGTATAAAATAACTCTAAACGCACTGTGATGTCATTAGCAGACACATTCTGTGTAATGGGCATATTCTGCGTATAATAGCCACTTTATCATTTCTCTCTCTAAGCCAATAAGCACTGCTACCTAACATGTAGATTGGTCAGTAATAGCTTTGCATTTATATATAACTCCGTAAGGGACCATTCGGAATTCAGTACACTTAACTGTTCGATTGTCATTTGGAATTTATCCTTCTGTGAAGACTCCCAACTTCCTTGCAAAAGTAAGGGGCTGTTTTTTTCCTTCTGACTTGTTTTTATCTTATTGATATGTTTTTATTTTATAATATAGCACAAATAGCAGAAAAATACCAGGAAATAAATATTCTTTGTGGAATTGTGTTTTCCTGGCATTTTAATGTTAAATTAGTGTCCACAGTTTCTGGCAAGTCTCCTGTTTGTGCACAAATAGCATTTAGGTAGCTTTAGTCTAACACCTGATTGAAATCCTTAAATTGTTGGATTCTAATGAAACTCAGGGAAGCATTGCTGAAAAATTTGGCGTAAGACAAGCTGTGGACAAAAACCCCAACTTCGGATAAAAGGTTACTCCGCTTATAAGTATATTTTTTTTTCGGTCCCGAGGATACCCTTTTTTTTTCTTCTGGCGTTGCCCGGGATAATTACAGTTGTAGGTGAACAGAACAACCTCAATAAGTTAAATAACTCAAATTGGTTTTCCGTAATTCTACAAGTACCTGCTGTAGACGAATCTCCCATTGTTCAAGTGTTTTTAGTTCTTTTCTTCAGTGATATTTCGATATATTTGAATTAACAAGTATCCTTCGAACGATTATTAAAAAACAGTGTGGTTTTTGTTTTCAAGAGTCGAGTTGACGTATGCTTTGTTATTGGTTATGTCATAAACTGTCACCCGAGACCGACCAGCGTCCGTATATAGCCAAAACACTGGGAGAGGAAGAGGAAACTGCCGTCGAGTCTGGAAGGTCCTACACAGTTCAAGGTCTGCGTTGCAACATTTGTTAGGGAGCTGAAGGGAGAACGCGTACCATCTCCAGAGACTGCCCTATACATATCGTACTACTGTATTATACTCATAATTCATAATTCATGGAAACGAATGTTCTATCATTGCATCATCTTGAAAATAATGTTGCATCATCACTACATCTTAGTGATAATATTTTCCCAGCGTTGATATGGACATACATGGCAACAATAACTTTGAGGTAACAACTCTTTTTGAGTGGCATTGGTCTGTGTGCTCTGCAATCCCAACAATCTGAATGGAGTTATTCACTGTTTGGCAATCTGTTGTTGTAATTGCACAATGCTCTCGACGTGTTGAAGCAAAACTTGGGCATTCATCACTTTATGTGATCTAGCAGTCGCCGTTTCTACTGTTGACATGCTCACCGTTTGCTCAATTTCAGCAGTGTGCTGGCAAAATCAATACAGCACGGAGCAAAAGGACGGCTTCCTCTGTCGCCTATCTACTCTTTCTCAATAGTCTGCTAACTCTCTATTATCTCCAGTTAGTGCTCATTATTAAAGATTTTCAAGAAAATATTAAGTTCTAAGAACTATCAATTCTAAGTAAAGCCCAAACAATAGGAACTCTATACATTGTTGCAAATCTTCTATATATATAAAGAAGAGTGTTTGTTTCTGGGTTTGTGGGCTTTTTTCTTAGACAAATCTACAGTTTCATTTCGATCTTGATGACTTTTACACACTTGATCCTCAAAACCTAAGGAAGGTCACTGTCTACCTCAGATTTCGAAAATATAATAATTATCGATAATAAATCGATATTTATGATGATAGCAGTGCATATTAATAAGTATCTCATGAATTAATAAATGCAAGTCAAAGTTTGTGCAACAATAGGTATCAACAATGGTATAAACGCGCAATTCGAAACACTATGCACGGACCAACAATGTAAGGCAAAGTTGTGCTTTATAAATAAGGTTCAATTGGTAACAATGCATAGAATTCCTGTTGCTCAGGCTTTTTCAGAAATTGATAGTTCTAGAACTTAACAATTTTGTGAAAATCTTTAAAAATGATCAGTAACTAGAGATAATAGAGAGTTAACAGACAATTGAGAAAGCCGATAGAGGAAGCAGTCCCTTCGCTCGGGCGACAGTTGACGACATAACAGTTGACAAAGCATACATCAACTTGAGCCTATCGAAATGCTACCGAAGAAATGAATGAGTATTAGTATAGAAAAAAAAAGTTATCCGGACGTCTGAAACATGTAAACAACGGGAGCTGCCTCTACAGCAGAAACTTGTAGAATTACTGAAACTCAATTTGTTTTAGTATTTCACTTCTGAGGTTGTTCTGTTTACCTAAAACTGATTATCCCAGGCAACACCGGTGCCTCTGCAACAGAAGAAACGGCGACTGCTGAATGGCTTACAGACATCGAAAGCAAAGTGCAATAGCAATAATAGATTATCAAGTAATGAATAACCCCACTCAGATTGTTGGCCAACCTAACCTATCCTGTCATTGGGGCTGAAGGTGGTTTTATTGAATAACAATATATATTTTGTATTTTTTGTACAAATATGTAAATTGTATTAAAGGCTCTGTGGTATCTTAAGTGTCTGTTCTTTTTATCTGCGGACGTCGTTTTGTTGTCAAATACCTGCCGCACCTGTGTTTAGATTTCACTAATACCTACGTGACATTGAAAATGCAACATCATGAAGGAATGAGCAAAGAAATATGCAAATTGCAGGGTTGACCTAGCTCATACAGATATGTAAATGCTGCAAATTGTGCAGCTTTCCCGAGCATTTTGAATGCGATATAAGGGAAGGAAGTTGCATAATTGGCAATACTTCTGTTACTCTGTCTTGTACAGAAATCGTCTTCCATTTTTTTTTCTGGTTATTGAGGAAACGTGTAGTTGCAGAGAATGCCAGGACGTCGTCATCCATGGCAGTTCCAGCAGACAAACGATTTCACGAGGGGTATGGTCATCGGACTCAGAAGGGCAGGTTGGTCCTTTCGTCGAATCGCACCAGACTGCAACCTACACGCGTCCACGGTGCATCGGCTGTGGGGAAAATGGATGGAACAAAGGAATGTGGCATGTTTGTGAGGTTCCCGTGCGGCCCCAGCGACATCATAAACGCATCCACCGGCAAACATTTGTAACTTGCACAGCAATCAAACACATATCTCACACCAATCAAACACGTCTGGGACACGAATGAATGTAACTTGCATGGACCGGCATCGGCGCGCTTACAAGGAGAGGGCCCCAACGAACAATCGAGTTTTTTGATGCCCTTTGCTAGAATGGTAGTCTGATATGTCCTTTTCGTATATAACTAGTGTAAACTGTAGCCTGGCAATCATTACAACAGCTGCAGCCGTACAGGTTACGTTGTGGCATACGAACCGTAAGATCTCGAGTTCGAATCCACCCGTGTTAGGCTTTGTTTTTTTTTCTTTTAATGTTTTATAACTGTGCTATCGTCCACTTTTTTAATATATTTTTCTCTTATAATATGCTGTTATAATGAAAAAAACATTTTTAACAAGTAAGAGCAATAAGGAACACATTTTCAACTAATTATGATAATAATATCTGTTATAAAAATGTAAATAATTCATAAACATATATCGACTTTAAAGAAAAAACAAATTTTTTAATGTTTAACTTTTCATTTCTTCTTACGTTCAGGTTTTGATGTCTTTGCTTCTTGCCCATATTGGGCGATATAATGAAATAACATAAAATAATTGTTTTAACAATTAATTTCGAAGTTGTAGAATATTTACAGTTAGGCTTGTCGAATACAACGTGCTGGATGGTATTCTTCAAAAAAACATTTGAAACACAAATGTGTGCGACACAAAGAACATTGGATGAATGCAGGACTAATCTTGCAGTCGCAGTTTTCCTTTTTCATGCATTCCAGAAAAGAAATTTGATTTACATTCAAAAAATTTTCTTTTGTAGGCTTCAATTTGGCAGCATACCAGGCGTATCTATCTATCTTTATATATATCTATCTTCTATATATATAAAGAAGGATGTTTGTGGGTCTGTCTGTGGGTCTGTCTGTGGGTCTGTCTGTGGGTCTGTACGTTTTTTATACAAATCTACAGTTTTATTCCGATCTTGATGAAATTTCGCATACATGACCTTCAAAGCATGAGGAAGGTCACTGTCTACCTCAGATTTCGGAAAAATAATAAATATCGATAAAAAATCGATATTCATGGTTATGGCAAGGCATATTAATGAGAAATATCTCATGACCAACAATGCAAGGCAAAGTTTGTACAACAATAGGTATCAACAATGGTATCAGCACGCAATTCACAAACACACTGCATGAACCAACAATATATATCTCATGACCAACAATGCAAGGCAAAGTTTGTGCAACAATAGGCCCATTGTGTTTGCATCAACAATGGTATCAACGCGCAATTCACCAATAACAATGAGCACAGAATGATGATGTAATGTTAAAGCAATCTTTCCAAGAATTATAACAATGAACATAAAATGATGATGTAATATGGATAAGTTTCAATTTGTAACAATGCATAGAATTCCTGTTAT
>JAHWFO010036887.1:3009763-3021118 GCA_023313115.1 Rhysida immarginata
AAAATTTAATTTAATTTTTTGAGATTGTTCTGTTTACATCCAAGTGTAATTATCCCGGGCAACGCCGGGTACCTTTGCTAGTATATATATAAAGAAGGATGTTTGTTTGTGGATTTGTTTGTTTGTTTATTTCTTATGCAAATCTACAGTTTTATTCCGATCTTGATAAAATTGTGCATACATGACCTTCAAACAATGAGGAAGGTCTCTGTCTACCTCAGATTTCGAAAAATTAATTATTATTGATAAAAAATCGATATTCATGGTTATGGCAAGGCATATTAATGAGAAATATCTCATGACCAACAATGCAAGGAAAAGTTTTTGCAACAATAGGTATCAACAATGGTGTCAACACGCAATTCACAAAAACTCTGTACAGACCAACAATATATATCTCATGGCCAACAATGCAAGTAAAAGTTTGTGCAACAATAGGTATCAACAATGGTATCAACACGCAATGCACCAACACAATGCAGGGATCAACAATATATATTTCATGACCAACAATGTAACGCAAAGTTTGTTTAATATAGATAGGGTTGAATTTGGAACAATGCATAGAATTCCTGTTATTCAGGGTTTTCTTAGAAAAGTGAGTTCTTAGTACTTGAAAATTTCTTGAAAATCTTTAAAAATGATCAGTAACTGGAGATAATCGAGAGTTATCAGACAATTGAGAAAGAGAGGAGAGAAGACAGAGGAAGCACTCCTTTAGCTCCGTGCTGTAAGAGCAAATGCTGCAGGTAAATAGAAGAATCGGCGACCACTAGACTGCACAAAGAGATGAATGGCCAAGTTTTACTTCAAGACATCGAGAGTGGGAATTGCAACAACATCAAGGGGAACATCTAAAGTAAGATTACGTGACAAAAAAATTATTTAGGCTAGCAGCGGCATACATGGAGAGGCCCATCCATTGTGAACATTTAAAAAATTTTCCGATTTTTCATTATGAATTTTTACTGTATTAATTCTAAGCGTTTTCATGTGTTTATTTTTAAGATATTGCAAAATTTAATCATAAAAACAGTCTGAGGCATGCCCGGGGTTATCACCTAGCTTATTTGGTAGCACATCAGATCCAAACATTTCATAAAAATATATTTTGACTATTTTCTGTGGGAATGTGTATATTTTGGAAACTGAGATGTTGATAATGCGATGATTGAACGTTCGTTTCCAAGAATCATTAATAATGAGCATAAAATGATGATGCAGTGACAGAACATCAATAAGGCAGCATCAGTAGTAAGACACCACGTTTGACGCCTAGAGGGGAGGCGCGTGCACCCCTTTTCTTGGAAAGGGTTAATTTTCCATTGATTTATTAAGTTTAATAGGGTTGGATTGATTTTATTCATAGATTTATTGATTTTTAATGAATTACCTACCAGGTAATCACAGGTAACACCCAAAATTTAAAGAGTGGCATGT
Organism: Rhysida immarginata; assembly: GCA_023313115.1. Lineage (NCBI taxonomy): Eukaryota > Metazoa > Arthropoda > Chilopoda > Scolopendromorpha > Scolopendridae > Rhysida > Rhysida immarginata. The sequence continues at coordinate 3,011,204 of JAHWFO010036887.1, forward strand.
AGAGGGGAGGCGCATGCACCCCTTTTCTTGGTGTTTACAGGGTTAAAAGTATTCAAAGGGTTAGTTTTCCATAGATTTATTAATTTTTAATAGGGTTGGTTTGATTTTATTAATTTTTAATAGATTTTTAATGAATTACCTACCAGGTAATCCCCAAAATAACCAGGTATCCCAAGGGTTAACAGGCATTACTTTAAAGGATCTAATCCATCACATTCGTTTTTACCTAATTACTAATTTTCTATTGTGCTTAGATTCACCGGATTTTTATTTTATTTTATTCATTAACTACTCTTCCTAATTAACATTTTGTGATTCAAGATGCTCAGGTTGGGTTATTATTGACTTCACACCTTCTATTTACCTTCCTTATAAATTACTCATGTTCACACTCAGTGCTATAATTTTAATAGGTATGGATTGGTTTTAATAAATTACCTGCATGGTAAACCTCAAATTCTTCCAGGTAACCCTCGGGTGTTACATTATAGGTTTCCAAAGGTTGACAGGTGTTTTTCATCGATTTATTAATTTTTAATAGGGTTAGATTGATTTTATTCATCGATTTTTACAGTTTTTTAATAAGGATTGATTGATTTTTAATAGGTTTTTAATGAAATACCTACAAGGCAACACCCAAAATTGCTAGGTGTCCGAAGGGTTGATTTTTAATGAATTACCATCTAGGTAAATCCCAAAATGTTCGAGTGTTCATTGCCCAAGTGGTATTAACCTTATATAAATTTATTTATTTATTTAAAGAAATTAGATACAACAAAATTAATTATCTCATTAATTAATTCTAATCCAAAATTTTCAATGTTAAGTTAATTCTAATCCAAACATTTTCATTTTAAATTTTTGTAGTTTCCAAAATTATGCAAATAAATATTTACCAGTTCCAAAATTATATAATATAATATATTACCAATTCCAGATTTATTCATAATTACGTTAATTTTAAGCAAAGTTTTTTTTTCATTTTAAATTTTTGTTGTTTCCAAAATTTTTCAAATAAATTATAACCAGTTCTAGTTTTCTGCAAAGTAAATTCTTACCAGTTCCAAAATTATATAATATAATATATTACCAATTCCAGATTTATTCAATATTAATTCTAATCCAAATTAAAGTAATTAAAATTTAATTCAAATGTCATTATGTGTTAAAAAATACGCATTGACACATAGTACAAGTTTTATTTATTTTTTTATTTTACCTTACCATTACACTTTCGTTTATTTTTAAATTTTATCTCTTATTACAAAAATATTACTATTTGGCTCTTGGGCAGTGCTTGTCCAGGTCATACATCTGCCATGAATCCTTATTCTTAAAAAAGTAGACAATAAAAGGAATATATTAGTTCTTACAGGTTTTTATTTTCTCAAATGATTTCGTTTTACTACCCAGTTCTTTCATTTTTGTTATTTAATGGATAAAATTCATTCAAAATAATTCACAGTGTCCAAACGCATAAAATATACATTCAGTTTTTATACGTATGCGATAATACTGAAATTCTTAACTCTAGTTTACTCTTGCATATTTTAGAATCACTTTTAAAATAGGTGTTTCCAACACATAATTTTTTCTCTAGCGCCAAATGATCTCATTTTTACCTCATCAGCTCTTTATGAGTTAAACCTCAAAAGTTCATGATGCTACTAAATGTTCGTTATCTAACGTTATTGCACTATTATTTTTCTGTAAGTACTAAAAAATATTATTATAGCGAAACATTAACAGTATTATTTCTTAATACTCACTGTAATTAGTTAATTACCAATGCGTTTTGTCTTAAAATATACATTTTGTTTACATTTACTCACTACCAATCTTCATCAGATGTATTAATTTCATTTTTGTTGGTAATAACAATTCATAGTACCACTCAATTTAGTTCATCTATAGCATCTTTTTCCATTAACAGATATTATTTACACAGGCAAGCGTTATTTTTTTCTTTTTACAAGTATTTATACACAGCTCATATAAAAAGGCGCTCAAGACCGATTTAAAAGGTGATATTATAAGCATGCATTTGAAATTGGGATTTTTTTCCACTGCTCACATAATTAGCGCAGAAACTCCTATTACTAGTTTAAAATTATATAATAAACTCCAATTAATTGATTACTCTACTTTAAAATGTATAATAAACTCCGAGTCGTTGGCTAGTTGTAACGTACCTAAGAGGATGTGGTAGGGTGTAAAATAATGCGGCAAAGTAACGCAGCTGAAAGTTTAAATAATATTTATTTAATGGCTAATTAACATCATTTATAAAATGACAGTTATTAAAGTACACCTGCTGGGTGCCAAATACCGACGCCAATAATTAATATATGAACAAAATTAAAAGAAAACAGTTAATTACAGAAACTTTGCATCAACATGAACTGCGACCGTGTAAAGCCTTTACTACGATCCTCCTCCGGAAAAGCTATTCTTTAGCTAACGTGACTTAAATATCCTAGGGCGACTGGACATTAACGGTGAACCCGTCGTGCAACCCTTTTGGTGGGAGGATTGCCGGAACCCAAATGACTGGAACGTTGTCGGTGATAAGTGACGCAACTCGTGCACCTGAAGGAACCAAACACAAAAACCAGTAATTATGAGTAAAAGCAAGGTAACGATAGAAAATTATGTACACCGCCTGCAGTTACGCGCTGCACTTTCAATACTGAAATATGCTTACTGTAACAGCTGGCTGACCGAGCCTCGCAACGCGCTACGCTCTGCACACCGGTGGTAGGCGCGCTTACGTTACTATTACCCTGAGGATGCAGACCGGCCGGACATGCCTCACAGGCCGGCTCCAACTCCTTTTTTAGATAGCCTCTAAAATACGGCAGATGTACTGTCGGAAACTTCTGTTCGAGCAAACTTAGTTTATGTTCCACCTGCTCGTTATGTTCCACTCTCTTCACGTTGCAAACCTCCTTCGATGCAGTAGACCGACCTTCGTCGTCGCCTGTTCTATCCAGCGCTTTTTCTGCAGTGCAAACTACCGGACTCACGAGGCTTGGTAACGTGGAAAACTCCGCTCTGCTTTCACTCGTCCGCTTTGTCCAGTTCGGCTCGGAATTCCCGCGGTCAATGTCACGTGTCTTTGGCTGACCTTCCCCTTGTGGTTCCTGGGGGGAAGTAAGCAGCGAGGTTTACTTGTGGCTCTGTTATAATTAGAACTATCTAAAAGCCTAACCTGCTGTCCGTGTGACCACTTTGAAGTTCCCCTTGACTCCGGGTCCCTAGGAAGGTAGCTTGAACACGACCGCTTCACAATCCCTTCCGTCCTCATTCCTTTCCGAACTTGTTCTTCCCTTCTCTCTCCCTCCTTCTTTCCAAATCTCCTCTTTCTCTCATCACCCGTTTCTATTGGCTCCTTCCCCGTCTTCTTTCTAACGACAGCAACTGCGCCAATCTCCTGCCTTCTCTCTCTAGCTTCTTTAATCTCTTTATTAATAACACCCGACGCTCCCTTCTCCTGACTTCTCCTATTATTAATAACGCCCGACGCTCCCTTCTCCTGACTTCTATCTTTTATCGTCTGCTTATTCCTCCTATCTTTCGCCTGCCTATTTCCATCTTCACAAACAGGGATTTGGACACAATTAACATTGCCCTCCTCCAAATTTTGTGACACAATCCCTGGGGCCCGTTCACAAGAACTGGGGATTTGTGACTCTACCCCAGCTTTACTTATACCTGCCCCCTGACTCCTTTGTTTTTTGAAAAAGTTGGCAATTAACCCCTGACATCTGTGCAGGTTACCTTCTGGTTCCCAGGTTGGGTCTAGATACCCCACCCACTTAACCAGAAACTTTCTTCTGGGTTTTTTCCCTTTTACATCCAGGATGTCTTGCACCCTATAGACGTTCTTAAATTTCGGGTCAGAAATGGGACCTGGGGGTTCCCTTTTTCGCTTTTTCTCTCTTCTCCTTTCAAAATACCTTCTTAGGTAGGATACGTGAAATAACTGGTTCCTAACTCTCATTCTAGGCGGGATACGCAATTTCACCGTAACCCCCCTTATCGTTTTAGTTGCTACAAAGCGTCCTACATATCTCGGGAAGAGTTTTCTTCCTACCCTCCCCCTCATTTTCAAGATACATTCCGCCCTAACCATCACTTTATCGCCTACATTGGGACACCACGCACTGTGCCTTTTATCGAAATATTTTTTATATTTTTTATTGGCCGCTCGAATACTATTTTTGGCCATACTCAACATCTTTTTTAATTTACCTTGCAGTTGCCCAAGCGTAACCCCTTCCGGGGCTTGGGTAGCGGGTCCCCCTGGCAATTCTAACTCCCGTCCTAAATCTAACATAAACGGGGTCATACCCGTAGCCTCAGAAATCGAACTGTTAAGCGCTATCTCAGCGGCCGTCAGAAAAATGTCCCAATCGTCTTTCTCTTCGTTAACGTAATTTCTTATTATCTGAATTACTGACTGATTGGACCTTTCCGATTGACCATCCGTTTGAGGGTGGTACGCGCTGGACATACGACTATCGATTCTTAATAACCTAGTTATCTCCTTCCACACCTCTGAACTAAACCTTACGTCCCGATCCGATATAATAATCCTCGAAAAACCATGCACTTTGAAGACTTCATTGACTAAAATGGATGCAGTTTCTTCTGCTGATATAGCTGTTTTACAGGGGAACAATCTTACCCTTTTTGTCAGCCTGTCTGTTACCGTAAGTAACGAATCAAACCCCCGTCTAGATACAGGTAACGGCATCACATAGTCAATGCAAATGACTTCCCAACGACCGTTGGGGACTTCCAGAGGCTTTAATTCCCCAAATGGGAGGTCTCTTAAAGCCTTATTTTCCTGACAGCTTTTACACTCCCTGACATAACGGCTGATATCTTGTTTCATTTTCGGCCAGAAATACCTCCTTTTTACTTTCGTATACGTTTTACGAAACCCTAAATGGCCGCTCAAAGGATTATCGTGATTCATTTTTAATATCCTGTCTACCAAATTTTCTGGCACCACCACTCTCTTAGTTTACACCTCTTTATCTTTATTCTTATACCATATCGCGTTATCACAACTGAAACCCTTAACCAGTCCTTGCTTTATGCGACCTATGAATGCATCCCGATCCGCTTCCTTTCTTATCTCTTTTAACCACTTTTCATTTTCAACTTTAAGTATTATCACATTATTCTCTTTAATCCCCTTATTATTTTCTATTAGTTCTTCCACTAACGACCTTGCCTGATTCCAGTTATCTACACCGCTTTCTTTCAGCTTTTGCATAATCCCTGAACCAAACATATTAGCGTACACTCCTAACTTATGGGACTCCATCCAACCTTCTATATTATCGAAGATTTTCTTAACGTTTTCGTTAAAAACTTCGATGGACTTCCCATTCTCCTCTTTAAACCTTAGCTTTTGTAGCCCCTCCTTAAAAGCCTTCTGATCTTTGCCTTTCCCCATCTTTAATTAAGACTTGTCTGTCCAATTGCTTAATCACTACAATTTAATACAAAATAACTCACAGTTTTTCTCCGTTATAACTAGCCGCCCTACCCCTCGCACCGGATTGAGCTCGACTAACCAACTTCGACCCTACCAGTCCAAACGGAAAATATAACCTCTACCAGATACTCCAACCTAAGAGGGGAAAAGACAAAAATAAAAATTAATCATAGGACTCAACTAACTATTATCCATTAGGACAAAAAAAAAAAAAAAAAAAAAAAAAAAATTTTTAAATTTTTGGAAGCGTTTTTTTTTTTTTTTTTTTTTTTTTTTATAATACAACTAACTGCCGCTTAAGCCGTTTGGCGCTCTGCTATCAAGCCGCCCTACCCCTCTGTAATGTACCTAAGAGGATGTGGTAGGGTGTAAAATAATGCGGCAAAGTAACGTAGCTGAAAGTTTAAATAATATTTATTTAATGGCTAATTAACATCATTTATAAAATGACAGTTATTAAAGTACACCTGCTGGGTGCCAAATACTGACGCCAATAATTAATATATGAACAAAATTAAAAGAAAACTATCAATCCATTAATACAAAACAGTTAATTACAGAAACTTTGCATCAACATGAACTGCGACCGTAGCCTTTACTACGATCCACCTCCGGAAAAGCTATTCTTTAGCTAACGTGACTTAAATATCCTAGGGCGACTGGACATTAACGGTGAACCCGTCGTGCAACCCTTTTGGTGGGAGGATTGCCGGAACCCAAATGACTGGAACGTTGTCGGTGATAAGTGACGCAACTCGTGCACCTGAAGGAACCAAACACAAAAACAAGTAAGTATGAGTAAAAGCAAGGTAACGATAGAAAATTATGTACACCGCCTGCAGTTACGCGCTGCACTTCCAATACTGAAATATGCTTACTGTAACAGCTGGCTGACCGAGCCTCGCAACGCGCTACGCTCTGCACACCGGTGATAGGCGCGCTTACGTTACTGTTACCCTGAGGATGCAGACCGGCCGGATATGCCTCACAGGCCGGCTCCAACTCCTTTCTGTTCGAGCAAACTTAGTTTATGTTCCACCTGCTCGTTATGTTCCACTCTCTTCACGTTGCAAACCTCCTTCGATGCAGTAGACCGACCTTCGTCGTCGCCTGTTCTATCCAGCGCTTTTTCTGCAGCGCAAACTACCGGACTCACGAGGCTTGGTAACGTGGAAAACTCCGCTCCGCTTTCACTCGTCCGCTTTGTCCAGTTCGGCTCGGAATTCCCGCGGTCAATGTCACGTGTCTTCGGCTGACCTTCCCCTTGTGGTTCCCGGGGGGAAAGCACTTCACGTTTCCCGCGGAACACACGACAGCGAGGTTTACTTGTGGCTCTGTTATAATTAGAACTATCTAAGGTAAATTTTCGGTATCTGCACAATCGCAACCGCGAGTCAAATCGCAACTTACATGACCAGGTCTAAAAGTAGTTCCAGTGATGAACGACCTACCGTATATTGAGAGAGGTTATCTAAGGAAAAAACCACAGATTAAAGAGAAAAACAAATTTTAAATGTTTTCTCCTTAATCTGTGGGAAAATCTACCTTTAAATTTAACAAACTTTTACCACTCTCGGCGCTTCGCGCCTCACGTCGGCCCTGCGGGCCTCATTCAATGAGGCTCATTGGTCACTGTTTTCCGTTACTCGAACGCCTTCGGCGTTCTGTCTACGACGTCCCCCTCCGGGGGTAAATAATTGATATATCCCCCAACCTATTTGGTTACAGGGGGCAGTTGGTTTCCCCTCGGCCGGTTACAGGAGGCTAATGATCCGTATTTTTTAGTGGTCACAGAAATGGCTGCCAGAAAGTTACGGGAACTCATTTTATGGTTAAACCTAAGTTAATCCAACACCAGAACGCTCAAAAAATGCTGGCTTACCTTTAAGACATGGTTCCTTTCGACAATGGCTAATCATCCAGAAAGCAAAAAGAAAATCAGAAATCCACAAATAGCTCGAAACACCGCGATATGCTAATTACAGCTACAGCTACAGCACGACGGGAAAAAACGGCAAAAACACGCCTTCCAACGCCTAAATCCAGAAACAAGCCACTTCACAACCAAAGACAATAAAAGTCCGCTACCAGAAACACCAAATATGTGATATCACTTCGCGCCAAACATAAGAAACACCACAGCCATAAAATCACCCAACAATTGAATTTGAAAGGAGGAAAAAACGCAGGAGCAACAATTGAATTGAACAAATGCGATAAAAGCAAAGCCATCGCGCGATTGTGCAGATACCGAAGATTAACCCTATCTAAAAGCCTAACCTGCTGCCCGTGTGACCACTTTGAAGTTCCCCTTGACTCCGGGTCCCTAGGAAGGTAGCTTGAACACGACCGCTTCGCAATCCCTTCCGTCCTCATTCCTTTCCGAACTTGTTCTCCCCTTCTCTCTCTCTCCTTCTTTCCAAATCTCCTCTTTCTCTCATCGCCCGTTTCTGTTGGCTCCTTCCCCGTCTTCTTTCTAACGACAGCAACTGCGCCAATCTCCTGCCTTCTCTCTCTAGCTTCTTTAATCTCTTTATTAATAACACCCGACGCTCCCTTCTCCTGACTTCTCCTATTATTAATAACGCCCGACGCTCCCTTCTCCTGACTTCTATCTTTTATCGTCTGCTTATTCCTCCTATCTTTCGCCTGCCTATTTCCATCTTCACAAACTGGGATTTGGACACAATTAACATTGCCCTCCTCCAAATTTTGTGACACTAGTCCATGCGTTTTAACTAATTCTCTAATAATTTCTATAATTATTCAAGTACCTACTTTTTTTGTTACTTGCTGAAGGCATCTGTCTTTTACTTTTTGGTCTGTCTCCCTGAAGTTGAAGTGATTTTCGGACTGGAAGCTTCTCTCTGTCTGGCGCTCAATCTCACACTAACAAACTCTAAAACGGCACTCTAACTGATTCCAATTGATTCCCACGCACAAGCAGTCTTTTGACACCTGTAGAGTTCTATCCTCTGGCTACCAGATGTTCCTCAGCTGTTAGCGTCATTGCCCCTATCCCTCTTTTAAGACTTATTCTTAAGATAACTGATTCGTTTCTCATAATGTTATATTTCTAAATTTTTCTGTCTTTTACTTTAATGTTGTTTTCATTAAGGATAACATTATTATTTCAATTTCTTCATGGCTATTTATAAAATATAATGTGTATATTATTATTATTATTATTATTATTATTATTATTATTATTATTATTATTATTTTTAAACATCAATATTGTCAGGATTATAATTCTTATTTTAAAAAGTTATCTGAGGATATGATTAATGATCCGAAAAAGTTTTGGAATATTACTAACAAATTGTTGGGCAAGAGTAATGCAACGACTTCTAATAATTTTTTACTAGATTTGAATAACTTGGAGGCTTTAAAGTCTCATTTTGAGCAATCTTTTAATAACAATAGAGAATTTAATTTAACCCAGGTTGCTTTGGACTATTTAATTAACCTTGGTAACAATTCTTGTTATAATCATGAGACTAATTTAATTTCAGCATCTCAAGTATTAAATCTTGGCAAAACTATTAAAGCTAGTAGCTCTATAACATTAGGTAAACTCCCTGACTTTGTTTTTAAGGGTTGTCTGGAGGTGTTAGCTGTACCGTTAGTGATGATTTTTAATTTATCTTTGCAGAAAGGAGTTTATCCGGCAGCTTGGAAAACTTTTAAAGTTGTTCCGTTGCCTAAGGTTAAAAATCCAAATAGTCCTGATAATTTCCGCCCGATTTCTGTGTTGCCTTTTCCTGTTAAAATCATAGAGTCATTTGTTTTTAAAGAACTCAGAAGGAAATATCTGAGTCTGCAGATTGACAATCAACATGGGTTTACTCCCGGTAGGTCCACCCTTACGAATTTGCATCGCATTTCATCTGAAATTGCGATTGCTTTGGATGAAAGGAGTCAATTGGATGTTTGTTATCTCGACATTGCCAAAGCATTTGATTCCGTAAATCATTCTTTGTTATTGACAAAGACATTATTTAGGTATTCATCATCTAACCATTAAATGGCTTCATTCTATGTTGCAGAACAGGCTTTTTTTTATCACTAATGCTATAGGCAAATGTTGCTTTGGTTCGATTATGAGTGGTATACCTCAGGGTTCTCCTTTTGGCCCATTGCTATTCAATTTCTTTATTTGCGATTTAAATTGTTTGTTTGCTGAGGGTCCGGTTTCAGCTCTTATGTTCGCTGACGATTTAAAAATCTTTAATAGAATTTCATCATCTATTGATGCATTGACTCTTCAGACCAAAATTATTCAGGTTAATAATTGGTATTCCGATAATGGTTTAAAGATTAATATAAATAAATCGAAAGTTATTAGTTTCTCTTGTAAGACAATGAAAATAAGTTTTAAATATTATGTTGGAAATACTTTA
>JAHWFO010036887.1:3041118-3080121 GCA_023313115.1 Rhysida immarginata
TAGTTTGTCAAGTTTTCTGTAAATGGCATTGCATTGGGTTGAAAATCTTGAGTGTTATAAACAAAAAACTTACGAAAACATTTCGACCTTTTTAAAGAAACTTTTATATTTCCATGAATATACGTGCTATTCTCATGAACACAGAAAAGTAAAACAAGCCTCTTAAGCATATGCTACAGCTACAAGGCATTTCAAGCATTATTTTTTACAGGGCGATTCCAAACATTATTTTTTTGGTTCACTTCTTTGCGGGTCCCCTATTTGCCTTTGGGAGAAAACCTTCACTGAAATATGAGGTGTAACATCCTTTTTACACCCCTGAAATTTCAGGATAATTCATCAAGTATTTTTCTAGATATTCGACAAAACGTCTAAAATCGAAAGTGTCTGGTCATTAATGGCAATATGGTGTATGTTGTTTATCTGAAGCTACTATTGATGCTTGGAAAGTAAGAAAATGCGAAATTTTGTTTCTTTCAAAATAAATTGCGAAAACGAAAAAATTTGAACACACATACCCGAACAAAGACTCCATCGTTAAAGTGGGGTGTGTGTGTATTAATGCGTTTGACGAAAGTTCTTTCTTCCACTAGTTGACAATAAGCACAAATCCACTTCACGTGAAAGCAATGGAAGTAGACAGCAGACAAAAATTAAATGGATTCTCAAGTTTCTAAACAAAATTAGTTTTTAAAAATAGATTATTACAATTAGCTAATTGTCTTCCAGTAAAAAAAATGGTATAGTAATTAATAACCATTTCCTTAATTTATTATTTCATTTTATTAATTAATTGGGTCTTCGTAAATTTTCCATCATGTGAAACGTCGAGTGAAATGTTGGGTTAGTGAGGGGGTATGTATCGCGGCGCTTTATTATTTTAAATAAAAATAGTATTCATGGATGCTTATGTCATCTTATAAATTATTTCGAGACAAATAATTATACAGCAAAATTAAGGTTTTGTGCTTAATAACAGTGTTCTAAATGCAATTCTTTGACGACTGCCGCTAATGATTATGCTCCCCCTCTTACCGCCATTATTTTGAACTTTTCACTTCCGGAGCGCTACCCCGCCACGCAATGCCATCACTTCCAAAATACACTTGCGCACAAATAAAAGTGCTCTCGAACAACTTCGTGTACTTCCCTTGTTAGTAAATAAATGTTCACCAAATTTTAAAACCCGTTTATTAATAAATTCATGAGGGAAAAGTCAGGAGAACCCATGTCGGCGAACATCAGCTATAGTAGCCATGATTCTCCTTCCGAATTGCTTAAGACAACTACCCAGAATAAAAAGTGAAGTAGATTGCACAAGATTGGCTAGATCTGAAAAGACACCTGAAAAACACGTAAAAATCTAACCAGACTAGATCTAGAAAAATCACGTGTGCTGACGGCTGATAGACACCTAACGGACTCATACGCGTGAAAGTTGTTAATTGGAAAACGAATGCGATTTCCAAAAATACACGAAACACTTGCAGACGCTTAGCAAATACTAAAAACTCACTAAATGGAAAAAGGCCTTAAGAAGGATATCTGACTTGCGAGTCGGAACCTGCTCTGCCATTTTGGCAATCATGGTGACTTCATGGAAGTTCTTAAGGCCCCGTTGTAACAGTATTGCTGTTCAGTCTGTGATATCTCAATTGGTTTGAGTAGCGACAGCAAAGTTGTATTGTATATATAACACTTAACATGTTTTAGCACAGATGGTCAACTTCCCTTACAAGATTAAAGATTGAACACACGGTGATAAGACCCTGAAAAAAGCTGATGTTTCAGATAGAACAAAGCAAAAAATAAATGGATAGCCTCTTTTTGCTTTGAAAAGGATAGCCTCTATCTGGATTGTCAACATTTTTTAAAGGTCTTACCCTGTGTTCAATTTTTGTTTTATTTCAGGCTTCTTGTGCCTCGTCCTGTTTTTCTACATCTGTCATTTAAAAGATTAAAAAATTTGGCAGATTAGCCAATCAACATTCCCAGTGGCTGCATTGCAAACTAAAAACGTAAATAGTCACTAATCACGCCTTTTTAAGATACAACATAGATTCATTGATATTGATAATAAATGAAGTAGATCTGGTGGACTAAGAAACAATGGCAAGCTTTTATTTTCACTAAGTGGACATTCAATTGTCTATTAACAGTTAAAAATATTCTTTTTTCCCCTCAAGTTAGTAGCGTAATTTTATATTATATTCAAAGCTATAACACAGCCTTACTATAACAATTCTCACTAAGCAGTTCTCGGCCTATCTCATGGCAGAATTTTAAAGAACAAAATAATAGGCTTAAAATACTTCCAAACATTATTGGCATTGACAATTGGTCATTTGATTGATATTTGACATTTAGTCACATGATTTTTGCTGAGGTGACCATCTGTGCATTACTAATCCGTGTATCTTTGGATCCCAGTCTGCTGCTAATCCATTCAGGTATGTAGTAACGTGGAAATTTTTCATGGATTTTGTCAAGTGTTGGACAAATTCATCAACATAGCAAATCATCCATAATGAGAGATAAATAACCTGTATGTTTGTCATTAACATTTTCTGTCCTTACATTAAAGTTATGAGACCATCGACACAATATAACATCACCATAAACTTTTCTGATGTGATGATAAATCTCAAATGATTGAAGGTTTTGCATTTAAATATCAAATTATGGATCTTATTTCACAGAATTTTTGCCAAGAGTTATGAGAGTTTCAAGAATCAGAGAGCACATGATCAACACACGAATGTTCGTTTAGGATATTATTTTTGTTTGTAGTCATGTAATTCATGTTTACACATTGTGTGTGCATTTTTTAACAGACTTCAAAAAAAAAAAAAAGTGGTTATCAATTCGATGCGTATGTATGTAATATTGTTGGAATTGCACCATATTCATATATGTTACTCTATGTGGGATAAATCCAACTTACTCAACTTAGGGATAAATCCAAGTTTTATCAAAACTGGTTCAGTAGTTTTCAAGATATGGACTGGTATAGCTAGGCGATAGTGAAAGTTTCATTAAAGTCGTTTTTTTGATACTCTGTTTAATCTTCCAGTCTCTAAACTCTCTGAGAGAACAAAAAACAAGACCTGTTTAGACAGGTGACTTCACTGCACAAGCCAAGTCAATGGCTGCTTGAATGACTAGATTAGAAATGTCTGTTGTAAATGCCCAAAATCTTTATTAAAATAAAATAAAAGGAATCCTCATTATTAAAAGTAAAACAAGATGTTAAGAATGCTCATTGTGAACTTGGGAGTTAAACCAGGAAGTATGATATGTCAACTTCAAGTTTTAGATGCTGTGGTAAATGAACAGTTTAAAGATCATCTGTGGCAGGAACATACCAGAGACTATCTAACGAGACATGAAACTTGAGCAATTTATGTGTTATACACATCTCTCTTCGCGCAGATTTGTGTTGCAGCCGACAACTCCAGGGGGCACCTAAACTCAATGATGTCATCAAAATATTTAGTTTCAGATTTCCATATTGAGCGTTTGTTTTGCTTTTGCCTATGCAGTGCTCCCTCTATTTAACGGGTCTAGGCCTATAAGCAAATTTATAATAGTAACTCCTTACGCCTTGCCGCGAACGATGTTTCATATACTTAAAATGGCGAAGTTTAGTTTACAAGATCAACGTGTAATAATTCGTTTTCTGCACTTGCGGGGTGAAACGCCCATCGAAATTCATCACCAATTGAGTGAAATATGCAATGAAGGTGTTATGAATGTTAAAAATGTGCGTTCATGGGTGCGAAAGTTTAAAGAAGGTCAAGAATCATGTGAGAATGAACCGAAGCAGCCTCGGCCACGAACCAGCCAGACGGAAGCCATGATTGCTCGTGTGGAACAAGTTATGGAAGACCATCGCTTAGGTGTGCATGTATTGCCTCTAAACTTGGCATTTCCGTGGGGTCTGTGGAGTCCATTTTGCATGATGAGCTGAAAATGCGGAAAGTTCTTCAAGGTGGGTCCCACGAATGCTTGCCGACGAACACAAGTCTGCGCGGATGGCAATTTCTCAGCAGATGTTGACACGTGATGCAGCAAAGAATGGTGCTTTCTTTTCATCAGTTATGACGATGGATGAGATGTGGATTCCATTTTTTAACCCCGAAACGAAATGCCAATGTTCACAATGGAAACACACTGAATCACTGCCAGCAAAAAATTTCAAGTCACAACCTCTGCTGAGAAAGTTATGGTGGCCACGTTTTGGGACAGCGAAGGCATAATCCTCACGCATTGAGTTCCAAAGGGTACACAACTGTTACAGCTAATTCATACGAAAATGTTTTGAAAACAAAATTCCTTCCAGCATTGCATGAGAAACGACCAAACAAGACTGGACGGGTGCTTTTTCATCAAGACAACACGCCTGCTCATCGGGCACTCCTAACTCAGCAGTTTCTTCAAATAACAACTTTGAGGTGGTTTCCCATGCTCCATACTCACCAGACCTTGCTCCTAGCGATTTCTGGCTTTTTGACACCCCTACCTAACCACTACTGCATCTCACCATTCCCCTCCTTTCTCCAAAACGCACATTATAAATCATCATATTCTGTATCTCTGTTCCCCATCCAGAGACCTACCTCGTCGGCCACCGCCATACTGGCCCTGGATGGATGACCTGTATCTCCCCTTTAGATTAAATAAATAAATAAATAAATAAATAAATAAATAAATAAATAAATAAATAAAAGATTAAAGATCTTTCTTTCATAATGTAACGATTAAATCAAAAAATGAAATTTAACCATTAAAACCTTAAAAAAAAATTCCCAAAAAATATTTATTTCATGAAGTTCACATAAAAAAAAAGGTATGAAAATGCAAAAATCCAAAATTTGAAATTTTCATCAAAAATAATCATTTTTTCACCGGTAACTCCCCTTAAGACTTTTTTACCCATTAAAATCATTTTGGCTAACAGATAGACACGATATGGTGGTTAAAAACGGGAAACACATTATTTGGGAAAATGGGGAAAACATTTTTACTGTTATTTTGGGCTCTAAAAGTGGAATTGCATTATACAAGAAGCACATTATACTAGAAGATTTACAGTACTTGTACTTTTATATTGTATTTTCATTTTTTTGAAATTTATTCCAGTACATATTTAGTATTCATGCATTAAGGAACTGTAATAAATATTCATTTGAACATAATAAAACATTCTTTGACAATTTCAGGAGATAGAATGCAGTGGCTGTTGAAAAGCTTTACTGGTTGGAAAATTATTTCACTTTTTACAGTTAATGTTAAAAATTTATTTAAAGTGATGCCTATATTGTTCAATTATTATCAATAAATGGCAGCAAGAGAAATTATAATAAATGAAACGTGATCACAGTGACCTTTTCGCGAATGGCATCGCCAACTTGTTTTCAAGAATTCACTTTCAAATTAGTTTTTGGCGTAGAAAAAGTGTACAAGAAATTGGAAAAAAAATAATTTATGTATTCTATATACTGTAAAATAAACTCTAATGTATAACGTCTACAATATTATACGCTAGTCTCTTTTGAAGTTTGTCAGATCGATGTTCGTTTGGGTTTCAGAAATAATAACCGGCAGACCAAGACAAAAAAAAAAAAAAACAGGCCCTCATGAGAAGTCCTTCTCTGCCGAATTTCATAGTGGGATAATGCAATCCAGTATGTAACTTTCACCACACAAGGCTCACCACCACAACAAAGTTTCACTAGCAATGTGTTTTGTTGTTTGCACCAGTATAATCAATAGGTAGCATTTCAAGGAATCAGTGTGTAAATTCTTCTCTATAAACAGTAGAAGTACTGGTATCATTTCCTGATGCTGATCAAAAAATCTGTAACCACAGTTTCTAACAAAGCCTTTCGGTTGGATTTCACCATTATATCAGATGTATTAATGTCAGACTGCTTCCCCCTCTTGCTACATCCCTGGTTGGGATTTGAGTTTTATAACTTCCCCACATTCCCATTTCACCACTGTATCATTCACTCTTGTACGTAATGTCTGTAACTGTAATGTACGAAATCACACGGCTGATGATGTATGATCAATCCTGTTTATTATATTCAGTAAGGCCCCTCGCACACTAAGCGACTAAAAAGAAACCAAACTAATTAGAAACTTAAATCACCAACTAGTTACCAACTATGAATCACGCACGACACTACTGAAAGTTTATTCAATTCAGTGATTGTCGTGCTCGCCTTTGCCCGCAGGACACATGCGAAGTCACTTTTCAATTATCGCAGCTTTTATTGTTATTGCTATCACTATTATCGTGTTAAGCGTGGTTTCCACTTCACCAGAAACAAGAATCAGAAAATCAAAACGGAAAATTTCCGGTAAGAATGATCCGTTTCCATCCTGGTGTGACATTCCATGTCAGGAGTGTTGTATGAGCCCGACGGGAATTGTTTTCCTTCTATATTTGTTATTTCAGTCTTAAAATAGTATAGCTTTTTCCATTTTGTTGTATGCTTGTGTGTTTATGTTTGAACCTTAATAAAAATATTTGTTGTTTTATTTATTAATTGTTAGAGCTTTTATAGTTTATTATTTTGGACATCGAAATCATTGTTGCTTTATTCAGATATAGAAGGAAAACAATATCTGAATTGGGGGCTGGCATTGTTTTCTCGAATGAGATTTCTGAGAAGATGATGTCAGCCTCACAATCGTTAATTGTTGGGCAGAATTTGCTAGACAACGAGTATTCTTCTTGGTGTGATTGAAGAGAAAAGAAGAGAAGTTCGTTTTTCCGACGATGTGGCCAATTTGGGCTAATACTTAGTCATGTAGAATCTTTTATGTGCATTTTCATTTTGTTCTATTAGAAATAATTCACACCATGGACATTATTAAGATGTATGCAGATAACTGTTGCATTTTAAACAAGTTTTAATTTTCTACCGGAAAATGGTAAAATCTCTGCTTGCCCGACAACATTCGATTGAGAAGGAGCTGCCTCATCAAACCAAGCGTCATGGCCAAGGGTCGTTTGAACTCAGGTATTGCTGCGAAAGCAGCCACTTCTTATTCCTGTTCCAATTGATGACTTAATTTCGGTGAGTGTGCTTTTGATACTTCTTTCCCAATTCAAGAAACCTGCGATTAACACTTACGCCCTGCAAGAGGACGACCTTTAGAGTAACTGTCGCGATTGAAGTGATCAACCTCACTTGCATGTTGAACTGTGTGAGTGGAGAGTATTCCTGGCCCCGTTAGTGCACCTCGTGAATGTGTTGTGGTTTTTTTTTGCACAAGAGCATCAATAGAGCGCCTTGAAGTTATTTTCTGTAACCCCGTTGTTGACAAGTTTGAATTTGAATAATGTTTCGTTTAATGTCTATGCTCATGGCTGGGGCAATGGAGCGCAAATCTCGAACAGAGTAATGGCTTATCTCCAAGAGCTGACGTGCTTGAGTAATGGCTCATCTCCAAGAGCTGACGCGCTCATGAGTCGATTGTTGTTCGGTGGGTTGCCCACAAGCTTGGTTGCTGCGAGCGCTTATTCAACGGCGCGTTCAGTGCTTCACTGGACGTAGCGTGTCTGTATGAGTGGCGTCCGACATATACAGAGCACAGGTAAACTGCATAATGCCACATAACTGAGGTTTCAGTGGTCCTCCCTGTCCTGTAGCGACAGTTGAGCGCAGGTGAAAAGGGTCACGTGACGTTCTCCAATGTCAGTTCAAGCTGCTAAGCATTGTGACTTCGTGCATACCTTGTGAATGCCAAAGTGCCGTTCAACACTTTCCGAGGTGTACTCTGTGAATATATGTCAGAGAAGTTCTATTGTTGAGAGCCTGTGTTTGGAGCCTCCTTGTTCCAGCCACAGACAATTTGTATCGTACCAAAACTGACTGGTTGTAAGGCCTGCATGTGTCCATTTTAGTAGCAAATAATTGCTGTTTTGTTTCAACGTGCATGATTGATGGGACCCCTCTTGCTCATAGTTTACGAAGAAGTAGTTTTGATCGGATCAATGTTAAAAAGTGTGAATATTTCAGCTGTCAATTCTATTTTTGCATAATTGTGTAATAAAACGATTTGTTTGTTTAGATTAATTAGTTCCTTTGAGTTAATGTTTTCACCTTCATTTATCAGTTCCGAACTTTCGACAATTTCACTTCCCCACAGCGTTAGCTGCTTTGGCTAGGGTTGCACATGTTAATGAAGGGGTGGGTCTGTTCCACTGAGGGTGTGAGCTGTTCCACATTAACAGAAAAGTATGTCGGAAAATTAGAACCCAATTGCCATCTGCTGTCAATTTACTATTCTACTGGTATCCCTGCTACACCAAATATAAAATAGACGACCAACAAACCGCAGCCTTTGCTATGAGCTATCTCTTCTCAGTTTTGAGGTGTTTGGCTTTGAAATCCGACAGGCTCTTAATAAAATAGCATTTTGATAAAATATAATCCACAGTGATAAACGAGCATTTAAAGGCAGTTTATTTATTCACATTTAATTATTTTTATATTTATTTAAGATTTTAAGGATATTCTTTCTTATAATCAGACAAAAAACATAAATAAGGCTTCCATTACACACAAATTTTATTAGGAATGAAAACTAACTATTGCCCGTCTTTATACTGACTATAATGGCATGCGGATTATGACTTCGATTAATGTGAACTATCTGCACAATCGCGCGATGACTGAAACCGCAAACTGAATTGTCGCGATTCCTGTAACCGGCCGAGGGGAAACCAACTGCCCCCTGTAACCAAATAGGTTGGGGTATATATCAGTTATTTGCCCCCGGAGGCCGAAGGCGTTCGAGTAACGGAAACCAGTGACCAGCGAGGCCCGCAGGGCCGAGAGTGGGACTTGCGTTTGCGATTGTGCAGATAGTTCACATTAACCATGACTTCTTATTTTTGTAGTCTTTAATAACATAAAATAAATATAAATTGTAACAACTTTTCATTTTATGAAACAATAATAACAGCTTATTGGAAAATTGAGATTATGATTACAAAATGGATTACTGACTTCCGTACACGTTAAAATGAATTCAAGAAGAAAAAAGAAAAAAAATTTTCGAGGGCGGGATTCAAACCCCTACCTGCAAAACAGGACCCCAGAAACATACCACTGTACTACAACAATACGATTAAACTTAATATCAAAATTTTCGTATTTATTAACGAATCACAGTGGTGATAAACTTTTATTAAGTTTTTTTTTTCTGAAAACTCGTCCAGGTGAATGCAAAGTAGCTTCTTTTCAATATTCTTTTCATTTTTAGCCATATTCTTCAAAGTTTGCCAAGGGAAGTGGAGAGATTGCAGACTCGATTCGATAGATACAGTAATGGCGGCGAGGCGCCAGACCAACAGCAGCGAAGCCAATGCAATAACGTCATGGCGATGCTGCCTTCTGATTGGTTTTCAGTTCTGTGACGAAACGTAATAGAAATTTTTCTTGAACACAGCTCAACAAGCTTTCCATTGAGATTCTGGTGATCAAAAACGGAATAGAAAGGAAGTGATGCCATAAAAATTTTCCGCTGGGGTTCTGTTCTGGCGTGATTCCGGTAATGTGGAAACCACGCCTTAAGAAATGTCTAGTGATTCAAATATCTTAAGAAAAGTGATGAAGATATTATCCTTTATTATTAACAGAAAAAGGAAAAACCGGCAGAAGAAAAGGAGGTATTGGGTTCACCCCTACATTGAAAAAAATATAAACTGCAGAGCATTTGTTGCTGATGCTAAGTTTCTGGCATTTTATAGAATGTCAAAAGATTCATAAACACATTTAAATAAATAAATAAATAAATAAATAAATATATATATACACTGTCATATCAATGAATTATGACCAGCACCCCTTCAAGGCACACACATGGTTCGCCCCAACAACAATTCACATTGCAAAATTTGTATAACAGGCTGAGAAAGCTTTAAAGCTGGTACATCAAACAGCAGGTGCATGAGCCTCAAGATGGGTAAACGTCCAGATTTAACGGACATCCAAAAAGGGATGATAATAGGCTATCACAGCAAGGGTGCACCATCTCCGACACGGCGCGATTTGTGAACTGTTCACGGTCCGCTGTAGTGAAGGTGTACAAAGAGTGGACAGCAGGGACAGAAATCGCGTCCCAACGCCATCACAGTAAAGGGTCACGAGCTATCAACCAACGGGGTGAGCGGCGCCTACGACGACACGTAAAAGGTGACAGGAGAGCCATAGTCCATCAACTGACCACCAGATTCAACAGTGGTGCCAACAAACGTGTATCCGACATTACCGTTGAACGCACCCTGCTACGGATGGGCCTGAATAGTCGACGCATGGCTGCTGCACCCATGTTGACCAGGGGTCATCGTCAACGACGCCTAGACTTTGCACGTGAGCACCGTCATTGGACCACAGACGAGTGGACTAAGGTCGCCTTCTCCGACGAGTCAAGGTTTGCTCCATAAGATTGACAGGCGATGGCGAGTGCGTCGTGAATGCTATGAAAAGAGACTGCAGGAGGCTATTGTGGGCGGGAAACAGGCTGATGGGGGTAGTTTGCATGTGTGGGGGATCTTCTGTTGGGAGCAGTTAGGTCCATTGATTCGTCTAGAGGTTTATTTGAGTGCCTGTGGCTATCTGTCAATCAAAGCGGACCAGGTGCACCGGTACACGCTCACGATGTTCCCCCCAATGTGATGGTGTGCTCCAGCAGGACAATGCACCCTGCCACAAGGCATGTCTCCTTCTGGATTGGTTCGAGGAACACTCAACTGACTTTCGAGTGCTCCCTTGGCCCGCTAATTCGCCAGACATAAATCCGATCGAATATCTGTGGGAGCACCTTGATCGCCATGTACGGCAGCTGGACACTCCACCTATGACTCTCGAAGCTCTGTAGACAGCGCTTTAAGCAGAATGGACTGCCATACCATTGGACACAAACGCACACTTCTTGCGTCCATGCCACGACGCCTAGCAGCAGTTACAGCAGTGATGGGTGGCTACTCCCATTACTAAGCGAGTGGTCATAATTCAGTGATATGACAGTGTATATATAATGAATACATACCCTGTTAAATTTAGTTCTTTCCCAATAGCATTGCAAGATTTTTCAGTGATGTCTTGCTTGAATATTCATTTAACGAATAGTTATATAGACAGGGGTATTTTTCCACTTCTTGTGGTAGTCTTAAATTCAAAGATTGTTCTACCATATTCGCCTTTTTGCGTGGCTTTTCTGCCATGTTTGCAATTTCTACCAAACAAACTAGAA
Source organism: Rhysida immarginata (assembly GCA_023313115.1). Taxonomy (NCBI): domain Eukaryota; kingdom Metazoa; phylum Arthropoda; class Chilopoda; order Scolopendromorpha; family Scolopendridae; genus Rhysida; species Rhysida immarginata. The sequence continues at coordinate 3,052,396 of JAHWFO010036887.1, forward strand.
ATAAATCACAGAGTGACTGCATGTCAACTTGCGGATGACTAATCACCGACTGGTTTACTAACTACTAGCGCTGTGTGTGGCTGCGAATTGAAATCAATTGGCAGCAACTATTTAGCAACTAATTGGCAATTTAAGTATCAAACTGGTTTCTTTTTAGTCGCTCAGTGTGCAGAGGGCTTAGTCTGACTATCATTGTAGCATAGATGTCAATAAAAATCTAAGCTAATGTCTACAAAAATTTTAAAAACATGACTTAAAGAATCTCCAAAAAATAACAATTACCATTAAGAAATCTCAATAGAACACTACAGTGAGCTAGAAATCACAACTCACTCGTATTTCATTTCAAAAATGCAAGCTTGAGAAGAACTTATTATACACCGATTGGAAGAAAGTAATTGGACACTTTCGATTTTAGATGTTTTGTCGAATATCTAGAAAAATACTTGACTAATTATCCTGAAACTTCAGGGTTGTGAAGAGCATGTTACACCTCATATATTTCAGCGAAGGTTTAGTCCTGAAGCCAAATAGGGGGCCAGCAACAAAGTGAACCAAAAACATAATGTTTGGGATCACCCTATAAAAAATAATGAATGAAATGTGTTGTAGCTGTAGCATATGATTATGAGGCTTCTTTTACTTATCTCTCTTCATTTGTATGAGAATAGCACATATATTTATGGAGATATAAAGGTTTCTTTAAAAAAATCGAAATGCTTTCATAAGTTCTTTGTTTATAACACGCAGGGATTTCAACCCAATGCAATGCCATTTTCAGGAAACTTGACAAACTACAGTACAGACAAAACCCTGTAATTAGAATAGAAAAACATTAAATATTTGATGAAATATGAGCATTTTTACTAAATAATGTTTAACTGCGCATTTGCAAGATTTACCAAAATGTCTTTTGCATTATTTATTAGCCAAATGTATAGAGCTACTTTTCTAAAAAGCCCAAGCAAATATCTTCAAAATTCAGAAAGATATTGTCGATAGAATGAGTTGAATTTCAATTGCTCTCAAAAATAAACAAAACGATAGGGGGTGTTCTCCAAATTTTTATTTTTGGAGCAGATACCAGTAACCAACTTCTTCTTATGCTGATATGAAGGCATATTGACTTCATATCAGTGTAAGGAGAAGAACTTGATACTGGTGTCCGATCCAAAAATAAAAATTTGGAGAAAACCCCTTACCGTTTTGTTTATTTTTGAGAGCAACTGAAATTTAATTCATTCTATCGGCGAAATCTTTCCGAATTTTCACGATATTTGCTTGGAGTTTCTATAAGAGTAGCGCTTTACATTTGACTAATAAATTATGCAAAAGACAATTCGGTAACGCATGCGCAGTTAAACATTATTTAGTAAAAATGCTCATATTTCATCAAATATTTAGTATTTTCATATTCTGATCGCAGGGTGTTGTCTCTATTATAATTTGTCAAGTTTCCTGAAAATGGCATTGCATTGGGTTGAATACGCTGCATGTTATAAACAAAAAACTTACGAAAACAATTAGATTTTTTTAAAGAAATCTTTATATCTCCATGAATATATGTGCTATTCTCATATAAATGAATACGGATAAGTAAAAGAAGCTTCTTAATCCTATGCTAAAGCTACAACAACCCATTTCAAAGATTATTTTTTTCAGGGTGATCCCAAACATTATTTTTTTTTGGTTCACTTTGTTGCTGGTCTCTATTTGCCTTCAGAACAAAACCTTCACTGAAATATATGTGGTGTAACATGCTCTTTACATCCCTGAAATTTCAGGATGATTCGTCAAGTATTTTTCTAGATATTCAAGAAAACATCTAAAATCAAAAGTGTCCAATTACTTTCTTCCAATCAGTGTATATTACTTAAGTACAAACAGTTTAACTTACGTGACTGTTGAAGAGACATTTGCATAGCATAAGCAATTTGCTCCTCTTCACTCATAGATGAAAAATCAAGCACAGGTGCTGGTGCAGTGACACCAGTTTTTGCAGTGGAAACAGTTTCATTCTCTAAAGACATGGCTAGGGCCTTTTCTAAAAGTGTTTCTTCATTGCTTCCTGAATGGAGAATAAACTTTTATTTTACATCCATTATGTTTAGCAGTTTAAGTAAAACAAATAATTCAATACTTTCTCGCATGGAAAAAGAGTCAGAGATATGTTTAGCATTTTATCACCTGGAGCACTTCCTGTTGTAGTTGTAGTGACTCCTGCTTCTGCAGCTGATTGAGCAGTCGCACGACGTGCTTCTTCTTCCTGGCGTTGACGTTGCTCTTCCATGGACACACGTAAAGCCTGTAAGATTTTAAGAATTCAGATAAAAAAATGTATTTAAATAAAAATATGTTTAGGTATTTTTTTAAAACACTGAGAAATTAAACCTAAGGAATATAATTTATGAGGCATGTCCGGAAATTAAGGTCACAACGGCTAATATTCTTTTAAAAGATGTTTATGTGGCATAACGTCCACTATAACTTACAGAGGTTACTTTTTGACATAACTGCCGCCATTGCCCAACATTTGATAAGTCTAGGTACTAGCTTCTGTGTCCCAAAATCATAGCATCCTGGCACCTGCTGCTGGAACACCATTTCAACCTTGTGCTTGATCTCTTCATCCTCGCAGAAACGTTGTCCAGCAAGATGTTTCTTCAGGTTAAGAAAAAAAGTGCAGACGTTCATTAGAGACCAGAGTTGGCCTACCGCTCCTGTGTCTGTCATGAACATCAGTCCTGCCTCCAGAGAATTCACGACACCAGTTTGTTATATGTTGTCAACTCATAATGTTTCCACAAACAGGAACAAGTGCTTTGTGAATATCTGCTGGGTGCTTACCTTGTGCTTGAAAAATACATATCATGGAGTGCACTTCATATTTGGCAGGATTTTGAATCATCACAGACATTGTAAACACGTGTTACTCGAACTAGACTCTACTTAGAAATGAGGAACAGTCGCAAGAGAGAAATGGAAGGCTAACTGTTAAAGCCAGTATAACTAATTTATTCACTTCGAATATTACTTATCCACCTACAGGGGTTATAACTTACTTTCCAGAATATGCCTCACACATTACCAGAAAATGAATAACCACCAAAAAAGAAATGTTTGATACAAATGAAATTTATACAGCTACATTATATCATGGAATATAGAGGACAAAGCGACCCAAATAGTACGACAAAATATACCAAAAAATACAAAAAAAATTCTGGTAAACTCAAAAATCACAGTCATGTAACGTGTTTAATATGAATTGATACCCTATGAACTGCAACACTCTTTGCAATTCTGGCAAGGAGTCTGTTGTACAGATATTGAATGTCACTTTGAGGTATTGAATTCCAAGCATCCTCAAATTGGAAACATACAGTCATGGACAAAAAAACGCTTCCTCACTCTGTGCTGCTATATTTTTAAATGAGCATTTACTACTTTTGCCACTATGGGTCTGATATCGATTAGCATGTCAGTTTTTCTGCTGTATTTGATTTAAAGCACACCACACTGCAATCTAATGATAAAATTTTGATTTAATATTTCTTTTCAATTGATTTTTGGATAATGACTGAACAATATTTATTGCTTTGTTATTGTCAACTTTAAAATGTTTTAACTCAATTGTTTAGAAAAGTATGGAAGAAAATAGGATGGTTTGGTTTTATTGGTTAAAATTTAGATAATTTTCTGACTGAACTAAACAATATCAGACGCCTAGTGGCAAAAGTAGTAAACACTCATTTAAAATATAGCAGCATCAAGTGAGGGAGCTTTTTTTTTGTCCATGACTGTACATTGGATATTGTTGTTGCTGGCTGTGGAGACTGGATAAGTCATTATCCCATAAAATCCCACGTACCCAATAGCCTAAAGTGCAGGCTACCGAAGTTGTCTCACTCCTTCAAGTGCATGTTGCATTGCACGAAGCATGTTATGGAAAACAACATTATGACCGCCCTTACAAATGGCACAACTGGAAGAATGATGCTAGACCAAATGCCGCTTTACTCCTTAAATGCCACTGATTAAAATTTACATTGTTTGCTGTGCTGTGACTTAAGCACTCATCCATTGGTCCTATGAGTACTCCGTATGTAAATTTCATAATCGTCCAGAATTCCTTCTTGGTGTTCTTTTTTCATTTTTCAGTAGCCTATCATATAATTTTTGCAGTATTAGATGATACTTAATTCCATGAATGAAAATACAATGAGTAATATCTAAATTGAAAACAGCAGATTTTAAAAAATGGGTTAGTGAAAACAAAAATGACCACATAGCATTAAATAGATTAGTGAAAACAAATCTTCTGTAGAAAGTTCAATGAAATTATGGCTTACATGAAGCTTTAACAATAAAGAATTTCCTATAAAATTAAAATTGAATAAAATACATGTACCATTAATCAATATTTTGTATTTAGAAAAAAAAAAAATTTAAGATATTGAATATGCTAAATAATATAAATAAAATATGCTATGGGTAAATGAACTTTTCTTATACAAGTCGAATAATTCAATTTTCAGCCACAGAAATATTGGTGCCACTGGAGGATTGACAGCAAATGATTTTTTGCGAGTGCTGAGGAGATCGTTTAAAGATCCCGAATAAGTTCCAGACATTTAGCATTTTCTAATTAATTTTTTTTAACATTTAAGCAATACATAAATATTTTCAAAGTTTAGACTTGAAGATCTTCTATATTTACTGATTACCTTATTCTCACGTCAATATCCCGCGAGGTATATAGTTTTTTACATCCCGAAGAGAAGGGGTGCAGGTTTTGATTTTTTTTTTTTTTTTTTACAAGATGACGAATTCTGAACTTCGCGACCACTCTAGCCACCATGATAGAATATACTAAGCAAACTTGGCACCAGAGGCAGTCCAAGAGACTAGTCATTCAGAGCTTTACAGGGAAGGTTAAGAGCAATTTAATTTTGGGGCCTTTTAAATATTCATCTGTTAAATTTGTAAATGAAACATGATCAGAAAAAATGAAACAAGACAAAATGCAACTACACGATTTGAAGTGTTCATTTAATAAATGCTTTTGGCCTCATGGTCTTGTATTATTATATAAAATAAATATTAATAAGGCACGTCTACATTTAAACAAAAATTTTATTTCATTTATGATCTATTTAACATGAGTTTAAATAAGCATGGGTGGACTTCTTCTTGAGAGGTCACATTTGTATTAGTTTGTGGCGATGGGTAATTCAAATAAAAAGTGAATTTTAATATACTATATAATGAACTGTACATTGTATATATTGCCATGTATATTATATGCTTGTTTTATTTGAAGTGGATCTGGACAGAATGCAACTTGTCAGATCGAAGCAGTTTTGAAGTTCCCATCTTTTTGAGAAGTTACTTTCGTATTAGTTTTTGGTGACGGGATTTACAATGCTGTTATTTCAGTATATTCTCGCTTATTTAGTTTACGGGGAATACAAGAATGCGAGGCTTATAATTTATTTTTTTTTAAAACAAAAACACGAAATTTTCACAGGTTATTCAGGGGTGCAGGTTTTTCTCTTTTGCGGGTTACTGACGCGAAAATAGGGTACTCATACATTACTTAAAAAACAGTATATTTTTACCAATGATTGCGTCTTTAGCACTCATTTCATCAACGTTTTTGGAAAAACTATTAAAGGTAAATTCTACAAAGAATATATAATTTCTATTAAAGGTAAATTCTATTTTTTTTTGCAACATTAATCTTGTTTCATATAGTATAGAGGGTGTTCAGAAAATATCTGGCAAAATTTTAAACAGTGATAAGAGGGGACCAAAATAAGCATTTTCCATCATAGAACGTATCTGGAAATGACACATTTAAGCATGGCAGTCGATGACGTCTGGGAATAAGGCATCATTTCACAGGATTTACAGCATTATGAATCACTTTACAAACACAAGAGCTTGCAAATATCCATATGACATATCGGGCAGTGAACGAAAACGGACTAGTTGCTCAGGTGCTGTACAGGGAATGACTCCCGACGAGACAACTGCCGAATCAACAAACGCTTGAGTGAGTGCACCGCCAGCTTTGAGAAAGTGGATCTTCAGTGCTAGCAGATGGAATGTGCAATGGACCAGAACTGCCAGAACTCCTGACTGGAAGAAACTGCTCAATGTGCAGTTCAGCTCAATCCTTCCACAAGCACGAGAGCTCAATCCTGGTTTTCTTTCACAAGCTGTACTATACACTATCTAGCCAAAAGTAATCAGACACTTTCGATTTTAGACATTCTGTCAAATATCTAGAAAAATACCTGACGAATTATCCTGAAACTTCAGGGGTGTAAAGAGCATGTTCATCTAACCCAACTTTCATCACAATTCTAAAATTACTTCGGACTCCTTTTTACCTATTGATGTCACAATGATGTCAACAGGACCAGAATACAAAGAAAATCGTACAAGGTTTTCTTAATAAAATGGCACTTAAGCATATGAAACAATGATGTGATTTTCAATTTTATCCAGGACTCTGTGCGAGCTAGGTTAAATGAGTGACATTCACGTCTGTACGCCATTGCCTGAAAATGCCGAAATCTGATATAGAGCTTTATAGTCCTGAAAGTAACAATCACCGTATCAAAAAATTCCCAAAGCGTAGGAAGAACTGATTATCCAAAATGTATTTGTAGGCTTCAGAGTTCAAATTGCCTTCAACTACTTCAGAGTTCAAGGGCCTCAAGCCATACTATGGAAGAAAAAAAAAAAAAAAAAAAGACACAATGACTCCAGCACCATCAAATTTCACAGTTGGAAAGATGCATTTAGGTAAAAGGCACTCTAAAGCTTTTGCCGTATTTGGGTATGTTTGGCCATCCGAATGGAAGATTCATCACTCCACAAAATGCTTTTCCACTCTTCGACAGGCCAATGTGGACCTTCCAAACAAAACTGAAGTCCGGCAGCTTTGTTGTTTGAAGACATATTTGGCTCGTGTGTGGCTATACATCTGTGAATGCAGAGTGGTTGCACTTCCTTTCACAATGTTGTAATGCACACTAATTACTGTTGGAACTCCTCCTTGAAGAAATGGAGTGGCTTTTATGAACCTCGTGTTTCAACACAATCCAGTTGCATTCAGTGAATTTCAGGAATTGCTCGACATCAGGTGTGGATGTTCCGATACTGTGTGTTCCACTTCTTGAACATGGCTGTAATAATTTTTCTGAAATTTCGCGAACAGACATACATGCCTGCAATGTTGCACCTGATTAATACTCCTTTCTCAAACTCGCTAGTTCCCTTCATTTAGCCATTCTCCACCCATAACGTTATACAAGCGAGTTAACACACAAAAAGTGTTTCCATAAAACCCGCCCGGTTGCAAACAGGTCATGTTGGACAGTTCAACCCTTTCTCAGCCGGCGGCACACAGTCGTTGGGCAAATTGATACTTCATAGATAAGCAGTTCGTGTTGTTAGAACATATGAAACACACAAAAACCAACTTTCATTCATGTTTCGCTACATACTTAATTCATTTTACTTTCTCCGAAACCTTTTGCATCTTCTTCCAAGTTGCCTAATATACTACTCCGCTTCTTTCCTTTCTAAAAAAAAATTTACTTATTGCAGATTGGGCAAACAAACACTTGAACTCTCTCTTATCTTCCACCATTTTGAATATACTAGATCAGCAGAAAATCAGCACTGAGTACAGTCGCATTGTGTACGACCAGTCACTTTATAAATACACTGAACGAGCACGACCGTTACTTTATAGATAAAATTTTTGCCCCTGCTCTCGAACGGGTGTGATCAGGAGGACTTTATGGAAGCACACTAACACAATCACATAAAGTAGAAGGTGTTCATTCCATTATTGTAGAGTACAGCACTTTTTCAATGTGATCAAAGTCATAAAAACATACATTCAAAATCATTACGTATGATGTTTTCAAAGGAGAATATATCAGTTATTTCAAAACCAAACAGAGTGCTTTCACACAAAATTTTAGATGTTTTAAAGTAAAGTTGAATATTTTAACCTATTTGACAATTTTGCAGGTTATAAAATCCAGTAAATTTTCTGATCAGTCACACAGATTAAAATAAAAATTTGAGAACAACATAGTGTGTATATAAAGCTTTCCGTTTCCTTACCAAAGCTAATTCTGGGTCTTCATTAGGATCAACAAAATCAAATCCAGTACTTCCTGTAAGTCCGATGGCACCAGTACCATCTTCACCCTGAATTACTGGTGAACTAACTAATGCGTCTGCTAGATGAGGGCCTGGAGGCACAGTTATTAAGTGAGATCTATGTACAGAGAGACACTAATGAGTCATCCATCAATGAACAAAATAGCTTTTTCACCAATCATTACAGCCAAAGAGTTAGATTTCAATCACAATATTATTTTTATTTTAATTCATTTAAATGTAATTCAAACATTTAAAAAAAAAACATTTTAATAAAATATAAAGTATTTACATGAATATTTACTTTTACTATTTTTTTTCCCATTGCGATAAATCTGAAAGCTGTTTTTTGAAAACATTCACAACTTCTAGTATTGCCGCAAGAACCAAGTAAATGAAACAGATTACGTAACAATACATAAAAATTATACATTTAACCAAACAAAAATAATTGAATGTAAATAAATTATCAAAATAATTTTAAAAACTCAGGAATAGACAAAAAGGTAATGATGGTCCAATAATAAGTCGGAAGTCAGATGACAAAGGATATTTAGATGTAACAGGGATCACGAAGCTGTCGAACATTGTTCAGGAGCAAAAACTTCACCATTGCGAAAACAAAGATCTAATGTTAAAAATTGAGAATTATCTGATGTTGATGCTAAAGTTCACCGCACAACATCAGATAATTCGCATCTTGTGGTCCCTAGTTCAAATCCAGGCTGCACAATTTTTCCTCATTTTTCACCTTAATTTAATATTGAGGCACAAGTCCAGTTTTTATCAGTTTTCCTGAGCTGTGGGCCAGGTGCATATCTATCACAGGGCTTCCACTTTAAGATTCTTCAGATATTTAGAGACAGCCTTGCTATACCAAGTCTGCAGTGGCCCAGTGGTTAGAATCTATGAGCTAGTTTTTTGTGGTTCTTGGTTTACGATTAATCAATAAGGTAGTACGCGATTTATTCATATTGGAGCAGTGCTGGACAATAATTTAAATATGCACCTCAAATAGAAAGATGAGAGGGGGAAACCTCCCTGATACTTGAATAAAAAGAAAAATGCTAATTGATATGATACATCATGATGGATGATTAAACATAAAATTCAATTATTTACATGAAGTCACTATATGCCCATGTTTATTTTAATGACAAACCAAAGTTCTCTGCTACCATAAATGAAGTACGAACCAGCAAATAAATTAGCCAGGTATCATGAAAAAGAACTGGGCAGCATGCCCATGTAAAAGGGCTTAGGGAAAAATACTGTAGTACAAATAAGGAAGAATTACAGTTGTAATAATTTGTTGAATTTTACAATGATTAAGTAGTATGTATGGAGTTTGATCTGTATGATCAGAAAGCATAGGTCAGTATCAAACTGTTACTCCCAATGTTTTTAAAGTAGTTGCTTAGTATGGGTTTTTGAGATGTTAATAATTTTAATGTTTTCGTAAGTTATAGACATATCTTGTAAAGGTGAACTACAAATGTAGGTAATTAATGTCTTCCTGACTGTGGCAAGTCAAGTTTTAGTCATGAGGGTGACAGGAAATTATTATCAACATTAGTAAGAATTTGCCCATGAAAGTTATGACCATACAAAGAAGCTGTGCACCGTCATGAGCTATTGCTAGGTGATGGGTCAATGAGATGCCAAGATAATCTGACTAATAGTTGACGATGTGAGACACAAAAGTATACTTAATGCCAAGGATTGTTAAATCACTAATAAGAAATCTTGAAAGTATATCATCAGCTCTCAAAAGATCTTATGCAACCTTAACCTTATAGGAGGTCCTACTCAAAATATCCAAGAATTTGAATATTCTCCCCAAACCAAAAACGGTATGAGATTCTACCGCTAGATGCCTCTTGGTGCACCTTTCAGCTGCTGTTCTGCCAAGTTTCGTAATCATAGGCACATTTCTTTGTGAGTAATTACTGTATGTGTTGCAATGTGTTCTTGTGCTTCTACGAATTTCCAAGTTATTCGACCTGGTCAGACTGTCAACAGGAAGTTTTACTGCAAGGTTTTGAAGAGACTGAGGGAAAAATTTCACGCAAACAGCCTGAATTGTGGAAGAACACTGGTTGCTTCATAATGACAACGCGCTCGCACGCCTCGCTCATTGTGAAGGAATTTCTGGCAAAAAAAAAACAAAAAACGGAGTAACTTGATAACGGTCCCCCACCCTCCCTATTCTCCTGACCTAGCCCCCTACGACTTCTACCTCTTCCCTAAAATGAAAGGGTGATCATTTTGACTTATTGAAGATATCTAAGTGAAATTCGCAGAAGCACAAGAACACTAAATTTTTTTTTGGACCAAAAATATAATTTACAAAATATGCTGTATTTCGAAAATGGTGAGTCAAAGCAAAATAGAGCCAAAAAAGTTTAATAGTACACATAAAATCCATGTTTCTTTATCAGTATTTGATATTTTCATATGAATGTTTCTTCTGTAGTTCAGCACATGATGTTTTCTAGAAAGATATTTTTGGTTTTATTTTTCATAGTCATTGATCAACGATTGTGACCCGAAGAAGTACCGTATTGGCTCAAATAGAAGCCGGCTTCAAATCTAAGCCAACCCTAAACTTATCATGTTTTGGAGGGGGGGGGGGGAATTAATGTGGAAGAATAAGTTTAGTTATTAAAAAAAATTAATAAAACAACTCCACAAATAATTAATTCAATAAAACCATTTTGTTTTGGAAAAAAAAAAAAAGAATGGTGAATATTACTCATAAAAAAATATTGTAAATATTTACCAAAAGTATTAAAAAAACATATTCAGTTAATTATTCACTCCAAAGTTGTGACTAAAATTTCATTTTATTTTTTTATTTATTTTTTTATTTTTTAAATTACATTCAGATTCCACTGATGAATCTTTGTGAATGTTAATAGTTTGTCCATCTTGGTCGTGTTCATTATCTGAATTTATTACTGTATCATCTCTACTTAATAAGTAAATGGTTTTCCATAGTTTGAGAATTTATATTAAATTCACACAGAAAAGTCATGAAAGCTGGTGTCAGTGAACGTTAGCGATGGACAGCCGTGAAGTTCTGACGAGAACACAACTGTCCGTCGCCAATGTTCGCCACACTGGCTTTCGTAAAAATATTTTTTTTCATTGTGACTTTCTTAATAAATAAACTGTATTTGCTCTTAATAATGCACCATATCATTTTTATAATTAACTAAAATAAAGGTAAATGTAACAAGAAGAGATATCACAATATCGCAACAGGGATGGATGAAGGGGGGGGGGGGGGGCCGCAACAGTTTCTCCCGGAAAGTTTGGGACACAATTCTCAAATTTTATCCACGAAATTAACCTCTTCCATGCTTTTATTCAGTTTAGGAAAGATTAGGATATCCTGCAAGATTTTTATATTTCAACCATTGCGATTTCGACAATTTCTAATCATTTATTTACTGATGATCTCAGTTTTTTGGATGAGACTATTATTTAACGGCATCAGGGGGGGGGGGGTTGAGTCTGTCTCGAATCTAAAGCCTTGTTCAGACGGTAGTGATTATCACGATGAGAGGCAGGGCTTCGGCCGAAACTAGGCCAAAAACACAATGATAGAGGGAGAACATCCAGATGTGTTGATGGCGTTTCTAAAACAGGATTTGCTCTGGTCATCCCTTTTTCTTGAGCTCTGATTGGCTGCTGAAGATCACTGCTATGGCATCCCTTTCCTATCTCTACGGCAACTGTTGGTGCCAACCGTTTGAAAGAGAAAGTTCGCAATGGAATACACTCATGAGACTGCATCTTTTTTCCAATCTCAGGAAAACAGCAGCAGATGTAAATAAAATTTAATAATCCTTTTTTTTTTTTTTTAAATAAATAATGTACACTATTTTCTTATGAGTTATGGTAACTGCTATTATTTAAATAGGAAACATAACAGCAGAATCCCTTCGATTCGAAACAAAGTTTTGTAAAGGCAGAAAACTTTATGTTGCTTTGTTTTCAAATGGAGTGTTTATTTAACTGATGCAACAATATATAATTCTACAGAATATAATTTGCTAGAATATAATTTCTACAGCTCTGTTAAAGGTCCAACATCTCTGCTGGAATTTGAAGGTCCAACATATAATTTGTTTTATTTCATCTCTGCCATCATTTTAAAATGAATCCCTTCTGATTTGCTAGAATATGATTTTTCTAAATCGCTTTGTTAAAGCACCTTGCTAAGTACTTGCTAGCACCTTCCAACATGGTTTTTTAACACTGGAATTGTCAAGAAATACTTGCGTAGTTCCCCCCCCCCCCCCCCTTTTTAAAGCAAATTACATTTTCTTCGTAAATATTTGCCATAATATTAATGAAAATTACCTTAATCTAAATGAAATTTGCGCTAAAGTTATTGAAAACTGCAGTTTTCTAAATGCAAAATGCCGTCATACAGTATGGTGTGGGCACAAAGCAAAAAGCAATATAGTGTTTTTAAATGGAAGACACAGTGCATCAGACTATCAACAAACTTTGGAGAATAATTTGCTTTCATCTAGAATTCGTATGGCAGGGAAAAACTACATATTCCAGCAAGACAACGCCAGCATCCACACAGCGAAGTCAACAATGGACTGGTTTAAAGCAAAAAAAATAAAAGTTCTGGACTGGCCAGCAGTGTCACCGGACTTAAATCCAATAGAGAATCTTTGGGGTTATTTGGTACGTTTGGTATACAACGATGGAAAACAATTTGACTCAGTAAATGACTTAAAAGTTGCGATTGAAGCAAGTTGGAATCAAATCTCACAGAAAATGCGCCAGAAACTAATTGATTCTATGCACAAGAGATGTGTAGACGTAATAAGAAATAAGGGCAAAGGCATACGCTATTAAGATTTTTTTGTTAACATTTTTTATGTTGTTTTGTGACACGTAAAACAAGTCGGCCAATATTATGTCCATTATGATTTTGATATTTTTTTTTTTATAATAACTAAGATTTGTATTTTTTTTCATAATTATTGTAGAGCAAATGTTTATTTATTTATATTGTACCAAACTGATTAGTTTTTCAAAATTTAAGAAGTGTTAAAATAAAAAAAAGATGAAAAGTTCCATTCGACCAAAGTTTTGTCCAACACTGTAGTTCATATCATTGGAAAAAATTAAAAAGGAATTTAATAAACAGCTGGAGGAAGTCAAAAACAAAATACAGTAAAATCTCGTTATGACGAACTTCAGGGGACCATGGAAATTGGTTCTTTAATCTGAAAGTTCGTTATTATGAAACTCAATTATTTTTGAAATAGTCATGAATTTTCGTCTGCTTCGTTGCTCTTAACGTTTCTGAAGCAATGAAGTCGCCTATTTCATTTAAATTATGATGAAACTTTTCTGGGGCTCATGTTTTGAAATAAAATACAAATGCTTCTGGAAAAACTGCAACCACTATTTGCTTTTTTTCAGTACCCATTTCTTTTAAAACGTTTATTTTTAGTTTTTATTTCTCCATTGCTCAGTTTTGAGGCAAATCCGTGTCCATTTTAATTTTAACTATTTATTTTACAAATGAAGTTGTAGAAAAAAAAATTGCGTTATGCATCCTTCATATTAATTTCAAAAACACAAATCTCATTGGGAACGAACAACTAGATGTGATAAGAAAAATTATACGAGATTCTTTCAAAAAATCGTCTTTGCTTTCAGCTTTTCCAACTCAAAAATTTTTTCCCCGTTAAAACCAAACTAATAATCCGTTAGATTCTAAATTTTTTTTTTTTTTAGCGAAACTTTGATCGTGAGTGTTCACTAACGACGATGAGGTTGGGGAGTTTTTAGATGTAGCACTCAATCACGATCAGAATGAACTTTTATTAATAATAAAATTAATTCGAATTAATTTCACAGCCTAGAAAATAATTAATTAGAAAGGCAAACAGGCCAATACGATTGGCGCGTTTCTGCTATTTCAAAATGGCGACTGCTAAAAATCGAAACTGAAGAGATTTCAATTCAAAATTGTGGTCTCAGAGTGGATTAATGTATCAAGGATAACAGAGATAACTTGTTTAAATATTACTAAGCATTTAATACTTTAAATATATTGCTTTGGAAAAGAAATATATATACATTAACATTCGTTAACATCAGCTTTTCTTTCTTTGCTTCTTTTTATCACTTAGCAACGACAACAATAGGAACATATCAAATTACAAACAATTGTTGACATAACTCGCTTAAAATAAACAATGCAATAACCTTTTCAATTACAATCAAACGACTATCCACAAATGCCTCCTTTCGTTTAATTGTAATCGCAACATATAATCTAATCATAATCAGTCAGGTTCACATAACAACAAGGTTGATAAATGTTTCTTCATGATATTACCACTCAAATCCTTTGTTAAGATATCCGCTTCCAGTTCTTCTGAACTTCGATGAATAATATTAATTTCTCCTTTTTCCACTTCATCTTTCACGAAGTGCTATCTCCTGTTAATATGCTTGTTGCGCCTTGTGATTTTTAAATTTCTGACCCAGTCAATTACAGATTGACTATCCGTGTAGATAATAATTGGCCTTTTTACTTGATCCAAACAGTCAAGTTCTTCCAATAATTGTATAAACCATTTACATTCGCATGTGGCGTCACAAAGACTCATTAGTTCCGCCTCCATAGTTGACATTGCGACGAGTTTTTGTTTATTGGCTTTCCAACACACAAGATTATTCCCAATTTTTATTAAATATCCTCCAAATGACTTAGCGTCCTTCGTTGTGTTCCAGCTTGCATCTGTGTGGACATTTAAATTCCCGTTGTCTTTGTGAATCTTCAAAGTCAAATTTCTTGTCCCTTTAAGATAACGTAGTACCCTCTTTAATGCGTTCTGATGAATTTGTCGCGGATCTCTGGAATATTGAGCTAGCTGACTCACTGTGTAGGCGAGATCAGGTCGGGAACATGTGACAAGATATCCCACACTGCCTAGCATCTCTTGATAAATTGTCGCATCCACTTTGGTGGAACCTTCATAATCATCTAGTTTCTGTCCTACAATTCCAGGAGTTTTGACTGGATTGCAGTTTTCCATTTTATACTTTTTCAGTAATTCATCAATATATTCTCCTTGACTAAGTTGGTAACTCGTTTCAGTCGATTTTAATTCAATTCCAAGGAATTTTACTTGATCATCGAGCAGTTTCAGTTTTATATCTTTACTCAGTTCTTGTAAGAAGATTTCAACCACTTCTTTGTTTTCACCTATGATGATGCAGTCATCTACATAAATGCCGATTGCGATGAACTTATTATTGTAGTAACCTTGAAATATGCACGGATCTGCTTTGGTGGCGTTCAGTCCTGCTGCTACTAATAATTCTGAAAACTTTCGATACCAGCAGCAACCAGCTTCAGGTAAACCATAAATGCTACCTGTTACCTTGAGAACTTTATTCTTTCCAATTTCTAAATGTTCAGGTGGTTCCATAAATACCTCACGATCGAGTGTTGCGTTCAAATACGCAGTTTCAACATCAATAAACTGCACGCAATAATTTTTCGTTGCGGCAATTGTCAATAGTGTACGGTAAGATTCTGCTCGTATCACAGGACTATAAGATTCACGATAATCTACGCCAATTCGTTGCTTCGAACCATCTGCTACTAAACGGGCCTTGTATTTTTTCTCATTATTGTTGTGTTTAATAGTGAAAATCCATTTACTACGGATAAGTTTCATGTTTTTCTCTCGATCTACGATGCTCCAAACATTATGATCCTTCATAGACTGGAGTTCTCTTTCCATAGCCTCCTTCCATTTTAAGACATTTTCTGATGCTAAAACATCTCCATAAGTTTTCGGAATAGATTCCTGTACCATATTCACAATATCTCTGTTGATCGTATCTTCTTTATTTCTCATTGACCTTCTAACACCGCGCTCTATCAACTGTCTTTCAATATCCGCATTTTCTTCTTCTCTTCGTCTCCTTAACACCTCATTTGTGTCACCCTTGCGTCTTCCTCTTCTCTTCGACGACATCTCAACTTCATCTCTTCCATGTTGTATCTCTGTAGCACTTTCTTCTTCATCTACTAAGTTATTTTCTTGTGACTCCGGGGTAAACTCATTACTTGATGCCATTATCTGTAGCTGCACATATTTTATTTCATCGTGAGTTACTTCTGTTTTGTCTCTGTAATCCATTTCGTCCTCCATAAAGATTACAGTTCGGCTCTCGTGTATTTTCTTCTCTTCTTGGTCATACACCCGATATGCTTTACGTTCAGTAGAATAGCCAATAAACACCCCTTCTTTCGCTCTTTCCTGGAATTTACTCAGCGACACTTGCATATTTTTATAATAAACTTTAGATCCAAATACTTTCAAATGACGAACTGACGGCCTTTTCCTTTTCCATAATTCCATTGGTGTCTTGTTTTTACCTCGGACTGGTGTGACGTTGTACAAATAAACCGCTGTGTTTACAGCTTCTGCCCAGAACATCGCAGATAAACCAGCATCAATCAGTAAGCTTCGTGCGGATTCAATTATGCTTCGGTTAGCACGTTCAGCGACTCCGTTGCTTTGGGGAGCATGTATGGTTGTTTTTTCATGCTTTATTCCTTTCAGTCTCCAGTATGATTCCAACTCCTTATTGTCTGTGCCACTCTGTGCCACTGTCCGTGCCATTGTCCGTTCTAATAATCTTAAGTCTTCGTCCTGTTTCGGTTTCCCTTCTTTTTATTAAAGCTTTCAATTTCTCTACAACGTCCGATTTATGCTTCAAAAACTCAACAAAATATCTTCGATGACCATTGCATATCTACTTCCTCCTATTGATGCTGTTCGCATGGGACCGCAAACATCGACATGTATGCGTTCTAATATATTTGAAACTGACGTCTCCTGAAGTCTATTAAATGGCATGCGAGTCATCTTTGCCCTTATGCAGATTTCACACCTTGTTTCTGCCTCTTCATGAATGTCCAGACCTCTGACCATGTTCTTCTTTATCATTCTGTTCAGATATTCGTAGTTGACATGACCAAGTCTTCTGTGCCACAGTAGGTTTTTATCAGTCTTCATATGCATACATTGTTCTCGCGCCGATTCGCTGTGGACTTCTCTAGCCGTCATCCTAACAATGAAAGCACCATCTTCTATACTTGCTTGAGCTACTATTTCTCCCGATTCTCCGTCCAATATTTGTGCTCCTCGATCATCAAACACTACTCTTTTTCCATTACGTACTAGCTTTGTAATGGATAGGAGATTATTGTGCAAACTGGGAACAAAGAGTACATCATTTAATCTGAGATTTACGGTCTCGTTTCTATTTACTACCGTTTCTGCCTTTATGATGCCTCTTATCTCGGCTCGTATAGTTCGATGATTTTCGGCAGTATCTATAAGAATTCTCTCACTTTTTGTCTCAATCATGTCTTCATTTGAACATACCATATACGATGAACACGCAGAGTCGAGCATCCAGATGCTTTCAACTTTAGCCGGATGAGTAGTTTTCCTCTAATTGATATTCGCTATATCCTCTGTCCAATACTTTGAATGCATGTTCTTTTACTGTATTTGTTCGCTCCTTTTCTCTTGAAGCATTCTTTCCTCCATAGGATTCATGTTGTTTACGCCTATCACTAATAGATTTTTCATCTCGCCAGTTTCGTCCTCGATTGCCTTCGTCTCTTCCAGTTTCTTTCCTACATGGTTCTTTTCTGGTCTTGGCCCAACAATCTTTTTCTTTGTGTCCTGGTTTGCCGCAGTGAAAACACCTTATTTTAAATCGATGCTCTTTAACGTGAAATGCTTTAATGTCATCTTCCTCATGATTACTCTTTCGTTCAAATTGTAATAATGCTTCTCGCACTAGATCATATGTTAACGACGGGTTTAAAGCTATGGCAGTCGTTACATCAAGATACTTTCGGGGTAGTCCTTCAACAATGTAACGAATCAGGTCTTTTTCTTCTAATGGTGTGCCTAGTTGCGATAATTCACCAGCCAACGACCGCACCCGTAGAAGATACTCATCTATAGTCTCTTTTTCTTTCTTTTCCATTCTTGCCAGATCAATCATTAATTGAGTTCTTCGTAGACTAGAAACCCCTTCATGTCTTTTCTTTAAAGCCATCCATAATTCTTTGGCACTAGTTTCTCCATCAACTGCCAAGGCTTGTTCATTTGTAAGTGATAAAATAAGGATTGACAGTACCTCTTCGTTCTTGTATGCCCATTCGTTCCATAGACTCATCTGTTGTTTGTCTGATTCATCTCGTCTTGGCTCCTCGTCTGTTAAAATTCCATACAGATGACGACCCTTCAAATACGCAATTATCTTCATGCTCCATATGCGATAATTACTTGCTGACAAAGGTTCGATGCGGGCGAAACCCAACGTGCTCATGTCCGCCATGACAATCAATCCAGAAAGGCAATTCTTCAAATTTTTCTCTGCTCCTCGATGCAATCCGTTTTCTTCCTTCTTATTATGGGAAACCACGGACCTCTGCTACCATAATGTGGTCTCAGAGTGGATTAATGTATCAAGGATAACAGAGATAATTTGTTTAAATATTACTAAGCATTTAATACTTTAAATATATTGCTTTGGAAAAGAAATATATATACATTAACATTCGTTAACATCAGCTTTTCTTTCTTTGCTTCTTTTTATCACTTAGCAACGACAACAATAGGAACATATCAAATTACAAACAATTGTTGACATAACTCGCTTAAAATAAACAATGCAATAACCTTTTCAATTACAATCAAACGACTATCCACAAAAATCAAGTTCTTGGTGGTTTTTCACAAAAATGCTCTTTTCCTCTACTTTTGAAGTAGTGTTGAACCTTTTTGCTCGAAAGTGACTTCCACAAAGTAACTTAAAATTTAAAAAAATGCGTTAAATCGGTAAATTAATGATGAAGAGAATCATTAAATAGTTCGTTATTTTGAATTGTTCGCTATTTTGAAATTGATAAACTGAAAATAATTAACTCTGTAAACAAAGAAATGTTTGCAAAGTTATTCATAATAAGTTTGTTAATTTGAAAAGTTCGTTATTGTGAGGTTCGTTGTAACGAGAGTTTACTGTAAAATACTTGCCCCAAGAATATTAGTAAACAGGCTACGTTTTTTATAGCTCGAAAATTTGCATTAAATACAGTATTCTATCAGTAAAATACAAATCTTAATAACACGCAAAATCAATACGAAATATTACGGATATAAGAATACCGTGGAAGAAGTAGACGAAGGGTAATATCACAGATAGTCGGAGAAATCTCTAGTCTCTGGGTAATACATAATCCTGCCACTAGGCGGCAAAGGACAATCACATTGTTGACCTCATTCTACTGCGATGATGTGTGAACGCATGGAAAAATTTTCATCGTGATATCTCCCACATCCTGCTAGAGGACGCGATAATCACTGCCTAACCTAACAAGGCTTAAGCTGAGGGTTGGTTTTGCGACTTCATTTTTTGGGATAAAAAGGTAGCTTATATTCTAGCCAATACGGTAAATTTTTGATTCCGCCATTGATGGTCTTTGCTTCCGGTTTCAATTACCAGCATTTCCACTCTATTATGGATTCTTTTTGGCTGTTTTAAGCAAACAACATCATTTTCATACTCTCAAAATCGGAGTACAATTTTTTTGTCGCTAGTGAAATAAGCCTAACGGCATGTATTGTGAGTTGCACTTACGATAAATCGTTATCTTAGCAAATATCTGTACGTCGTGTTAATTCATTATGTCAGGTGTAAAATTACTATACATTCAATTACGTGTCATTGGAAAATTACTTTGTTTTACTCGATTTTCCTTCATAACAGATTTCGTTATAGCAGTTGTTTTTTCTTAACAAATCTGACGGGGACTGTGAAAAACTTTGTAATTTCAGTACCGGTAATTTCGTTATAACCGATTTCGTTATAACGCAAGTTGACTATTCAAATTCTCGGATATTTTGGGTAACACCTCATATATAGTATGTTTTTTTTTTTAAATATGATGGCAGTTAAACTATACATTTTAATAATAATTATATTAAGTAATATTTCTCTCAAGGGAAAGGGTAGCTTATTTAATTAAATTCAAAAGAGAAAAACCTAAGAGCTTAAGTTGGTTATACCCAAGTACACAACAAAGTTTTATATAACAATACGTGGGTTAGTCATAAAATTCTCACATCACCATGATGGAAGAGAGCCTTGGGCACATGCAGAGAAAGAGCAGTTAATCCTTCAAAGTCTATCTAGTATAACTTGGCACATGGGCCAATATTTTGCCATGAGTAACGGGAGAGGATTAACTCAGCCTCTATTCAAGGTAACTTAGTTCATGGTCACCTAAGCAAAGCCCCGTAAGCCATACAGGCTTTTACTCCTCATCTGCTCCTGCTTTGATCTGTTTTGTATCCGCAAATTAATATTATATACTGTTTTAACTTTTAAAAATATACTTTATTCTAGAAATATAAATATATAGAAAAATATATATATTAAAAAATAGAAAATTTTAATTTTCAAACAAGGAAAATGTTAAAAAATATTTCTTATTAAATAAAATTAAAATAAGCAACATCATAAATTTAAATTAAATATAAAATTAAATTTCCTGTAATTCCGAATAATTTATCATGGAAATTTATATGGATGGATATTACAAAAAAATAAAAACAACCATTTAGATCAAATAATTTTGTTGTTTTGTTTTCGTTGGGGTTTGTTTTTTTTTTGTTTTTTTTAATAAAGACGAATTATTTCTTTATTCTGAAATCAAGT
The DNA here is from genome assembly GCA_023313115.1 of Rhysida immarginata. Lineage (NCBI taxonomy): Eukaryota > Metazoa > Arthropoda > Chilopoda > Scolopendromorpha > Scolopendridae > Rhysida > Rhysida immarginata. The sequence continues at coordinate 3,073,393 of JAHWFO010036887.1, forward strand.
TAACAAAATGAATTTTGATATCTCATTGGCAGTGTGAATTAGTAATACTGCTACTTTGAATGAAATAAACAGGCGCTGGCAGTTGGAGGGTAAGGGCGAACGTGATTGGCTGAATTTGAAATATGACGTCTCTCCCTCAAACAAGGCCATGTGCCAAGTTAAATTTGACAGACTGTATGCCCCACAAAGGCCACATATGTACTTTCAAATCACATTTGGCCCTGAAGAAACTTTCCACCACAGAACACATCATCATCTTGGAAAAAATGCAGCATGTTCTTCATGCATGGGAAGAGGAAGAAGTATCTGGGTGCCAGGTCGAGGGTGTGTGGCAGGTGAGACAGTATTTTGTACCAAAGAGTCCCTGCAAGTGAGATAATTTCTAATTTGGATTGAGTAACCTCTGAGCAAAATGTTACAAACAGTGCATGGACCAATGTGGACATTCTGAATGAACTGTTCCACTTAATGCATTATTTGTGGCACTCGCTGATAAAAGGCCATTCATGGAGGGTTTGTCTTCCAGAATGATCTCACTTTGGAAATGAATTGGACCCATACACACTTTTTAACTTGGTATGGATTTGTTTAGCATAGTTTCCCTTCAGAAGAAGAAAATGTATCATAGCCAGTAAGTCAATTTTCACAATGGGCTGCACCATTTTGGATTTGGTACTCTGGCAGGGAATCCACAAAATACAGCACAGGTTTAGCATGGATGAAGTAGAGATGGATGTGTCACACAATTTGAAAAGCCCTGGCGGTTGGCAACAGCAAATGAATCTTTCAATCGAAACTTCGTTTGAATTGAGAGTTGGGCGTGGTTTGAATGTGAGGTGTAAGTGAGAACATGAGAAAGAAGATAGGTGTTTGAAAGGAGGCACGTGCAGAAGCAAAATTTTGGTCAATGCATGGGTGAGGTAAAGAAATATTTAACCAGTCGAAGAATATTTAATATTATTTGAGGTTAAGGGAAGATGCTTTCAATGTGTTGTTTTATGCTGCAGTAAGTTTTCCAGAGGAAACTCAGCGTTATTATTTTTTAGAATTCCCATCACATTCTAAAGCAGGTAAGAACCAAATTTTATTTCAATTAACAGATATCAAAGAACAATTTTTTTTTTTCTTTTTAACTTCTATATTATGTAAGTTGCCATAACAGATTGTATCTCCTAAACCATATTAGTAGTTTATCTGCATTATAAGATTTGTAATTTCTTTTTGATCTAGGTTAAAAGAAGCATATTATTTTTGTTAAATGGACCTTTTATCCATTTGTCAGTAGGCAACCGATATTTATAAACATGGTAACTCTTCAGTTTATTTTTATTTTGTATTATTTATTCTGTGCCTTTTTAACAGTGGTTCATTTTAGACCTTTTATTCATCGAAAAAATTTTTTTTTATAATCTTAAGTTAAATGCTGTTTCATTTACAAATCAATTTTCCATATTGATGTGCTTCAAATATCAATGAAAGAAAACAGCTGCAAAGGAATGACGGGGAGGAACATTGAAGATGTGTAGAGGGAAAGTGGATGGGATGGGGAGAAGCAGAATAGGAGGGAGATGAAAGAAGTGTGTTGCAATCTCGAAAACAGGTCTGTTGCAAACTGCCCTAGCACCACTAGGTTCACTAAAATAGCATTGAAATAGTTAGAAAGATGCATCCATTTCTATTTCATTCAATATTAGTGGTATGGGTGTCTCTGCAAGAGTGTCACTATGCATACCAATGTCGTTTTACCACCAATTCCAGACTTCCATGGTAATTGTTAGAATTTCATGATCATTCCTCGTACTGTTAATTATTTACTTACCCGCCTCCATCCTTTCCATTGATTGCATTCACAAAATTCGTTAGCTTCTCAGTATTGAATGCCTAAAATTAAATATTTATTTTTTTAATATCCAATTCTAAGAAACATAATTTTAATATCAGCTCAATTAGCTTTTTGATTTTGTTTACTTACATCTTCGCCAAAATTTATTACATCAACACACACTTTTTCCTTTTTTAAACGTTTTGCAAGCTTCAAAAGCTAATCAAAAATTATAAACAATTTATAATATAAAATTTTACAATTTTACAAAAGAAACTTATAAAGAAATTTCACCTCTTTATCATCAATTTCTATAGGGCTGCCAACAAACACCACAATACGCATCTTATGATTTTTTCCTTGTCGATGCCTTAAAGCTAACTGCAAAAAAAATTACCAAATAAAATTACATAAATTACTATACAATTATGAAACAAGTTTCTCTTTTTTATTCTACTACAAAGGGAAATATACGAAGGTGAACGAAGGAACTCTTTGTTTGCGCGCAAGCATACCTTCGAAGCGATGGCGTTGCATGGCAGTAGTAGCGCTTGGTAAATGAAAAGTTCAAAAAAACATGGCAGTAAGAGGGAAAGCAAAATCATTAACAACGGTTGCCAAAGCAGTTAGAGCAATGCTATTAAGCACAAAACGTTAATTTTGCTGTACAATTAACACAAAACCTCACAATTATAAGTCTCGAAATAATTTATAAGATGAGGTAAACATCCATGAATACTATTTTTTTTTTTTAAATTATAAAGCATAGCAACACATACCCCGTCACCAATGCAACACATCACTCAACAACCTTGCTCTCATTTCACATGATTCCAGTCGGATAATTTACGAAGATTACCGAATTAATTAATAACATGAAAATAATAACTTAGGAAATAGTTATTAATTACTATACAGATTTTTTTTACTGGAGGAATTAGTTAATTTTAATAATCTATTTTTAAAAACTAAGTTTGTTTAGAAACTCAACAATCCATTCAATTGTTGCTGCTACTTTCATTGCTTTCATGTGAAGTGGATTCATGCTTATTGCTGAGTAGTGGAAGAAAGAAAGTTCCATCAAGCACATTAGCACACACACACACACACACACACACACACACACACACAGAGCTTTAACTAAGGTTTTAACAATGGAGTCTTTGTATGGCTGTGTGTGCTCAAAAAAAAAACGTTTTCACTGTTTATTTTGAAGGAAACAAAATTTCGCATTTTCTTATTTTGCAAGCATCAATAGTAGATTCAGATGGTAACATTTCAATTTGGTGGGAATCTGTGAGGTACATGTTCATGTACTTCCCTTGTAAGTCAAATATATGCACAGGCAAAATTGTTAAGCACAAAAGACAGAGCTGAAATTTCATTTTTGTACATCTCGTATTTTCAGTTTACTTGTAAACAAGATACAATCCCCCATTTCAGCACTTGATTCCCATGGTAAAAGTAATACGATTGTTCTTATAATCAATAGTGATTGAATCCGAAACGTCAGAATGCATCAAAACTGTTGTTAAATTCTTTGATGAGTTGAGTCTCATCCGAGCGCAGGATTTGGTAATTTCCAACAGCCCAATGCGAAGTTTTCTCTGCTGAATACGATCACGTGAGCTCTTACAAATAAAAAATAGTTGCAAGAAATTCTCATGGAATAATGAGTACAAAAAATGGCAAGGAGCAATCTGCACTACGCATTCATTATTTTTGCCCTCTTTTTAGGCAGTAAATCTACATAAACGGGCACTGCTGCAGTTAAAATATCTTCATCACTTCTTTTACCATTTAAAATACTTTTTGCAATATAAAATATTGTAAAAGCGCAAACAAGTACTGCATCCTATTTAGCACCGCGCTCAATTAGCTGCCATGGCGAATATCGAAATTGTCGATGCCACCACAGAGTTGATTTCAATGTATAAAATACCACACTGTAAACGCTCAGGGATGACATTGGCAGACACATTCTCTCTACTGTCAGTAACAGCACTGCATCCACTATATAAATTCCGTACAGGTCAGTATACCTAAATGTTCGATTGTCAATTGTCATTTGGAATTTGGAATTTATCCTTCTGTGCTGACACCCAGCTCTCGCAGCAAAAGTAAATGAACGGTTTTTGTATAATGTAATTTTTTATGGTATAATGGGATGAAGTTAGGCTTTCTATATTTGTTGAAGTGCAGGTTATGACCTTCTCTCTGTACCATTAACTAATGTAAGTTTCCGAAATTGTTGGAGGAGAAAGAAATCTAGTTGGGGAATTTATATTGTCTTCATTTATGGCCTATATTTATTGGCGCTTTTATGCGTTTTAGGTAGGAAATATAGTCTCACAATCATGGAAGAAGCAGCATTTACAGCTTGCATGTCGCATAAGGAAAGAAAAATAAATAAAATATAGTCTAGGCTGTCTAAGACGGCCTCCTCCAAGACGGACTAAAATTATAAAATTATGAAAATTATGTCGCCCGGATTTGGGAATAGGCTTTCCCATGTTAAATTGTATGCCTATAACAAGACTCCTTATAACCTTGTTATAGGACCAAAAAACCTTATAAAGGACCAAAAAATGTGGTCCAAAGACAGCACGGTAATCTCCTTAACGGACTTTACGTTCGTTAATGGACTTTGTTTGTGAGTAACATACCCTCGATCAAGGCATCATTGCTCATTAATGAACGATTTTTACATATAATTTTTTCTTTTCGTACTGATATTTTAAAGGCATTTTTATATTAAATTTTGGATTATGTTATAAATTTAACTTAATCCACAATTTAATATAAATAAACTTATTTTTCAGTATCTGCAATTTTATTCTCGTAGCCAGTGGCGGTATTGCAATTTTCCTTTTTTTCTTCGAAAACATTTAGTGGCCTTGTATTATAAAAGCAAGCGATGCTATTTATTGTAATCTTTAAATTTAAATTAATTATCATTCAAGAATTTAAAGTTTTGATGGAAAAAATATTAAAGATCATTTTATTTATGTTGGGGATTCCCCATTGGGATTCCCTATCGGGGATTTACCATTCCTTACGAGTGTCATTAGCTCGTGATTATTTATAACAGTCTTGACTGATATACGTTATAATAGTCAAGACCGTTATTCCCAAAAAGGACCCTATTCATGTCGCCCTTGGAAGACCGTCTTAGACAGCCTGGACTGTACCCATTGGAGAAGCTGGAAGTGATTGAAGAGGCAAAAAAATTTTATTATTATTATTATTATAACTTGAAGGACACCTTTAGGAGTAAAAACTACTCTTAAGTTACTAATAAATTTTTTATTTTGATAGGCTTAAGCCTGTCCGTCAATATAAAAATTATTTATCTGTCTTTTAAAATGATGGCATGATGTCATGCAGGTTTGTGCTTTACCGTCTAAGGCCAAGCATCTAATTTCAAACGGTAAGTCATTCCAGATCTTTATGGCATTAAATGCAAAGTGTTGGTCTAAATATTTTGGTTGTCTGGTAGGGCGTTTGTATTTTCCCAATTCTGATTCTACGACAATGATCGCCATAAATTAACCATTGTTGAATGTAGGCTATTGGATGATCTCTAAAACGTATAGCATTAGATAACTCACTGACCAAGCCACTTCTCCTTATATTTTCAAGCGTAGGCAATTTATACTGATGACACTTACTAGTAATCGATTCATATTTAGATAGCTTGTAAGCCATTCGAAGGACATCGTTGTAAGCAACAGCTAATTGATCTAAGTTAGCTTTCTTAGTGCTACCCCAAAATACTACAGTATATTCAAGAATAGGACGTATTACTGTCCGCATGAACTGAGTCATGTCCTTGTGCAAAAGGAATGGTCGAATACGTTTTATTAAATACTTTTTCTTATGGAGATTAGCAATAATCAGATCAATCATGTTGTTAAAACAAAACTTAAAGAGTCAAACATGACTCCTAGGATCTTCATAGTACGTGTATTTGAGCTCTGGTCTTTCCTGGATGCTATAAAGATTGATGTTTTATCTTTATTAAGTTTAAGGCCTCTCCTACTGTACCAGGTTTGGAGGCAGGTAATATCTTGATCTAGCTGGGTCATGGTTGCTTCATGGTCGTGAGGACGGTAGGACGTAAAAAGAAAGTTGTCATCCACATAGCTTAATAGTTGTAAGTAATATTGATGGTCATAAATCTTTAAAGTAGCAACGGCGTAGAGCAAGGGGCCAATTGCAGACCCTTGGACGATTCCTCTAATTGATGGTTTCTTACTATCATGGGGTTGCTGTATTAGATTTAGACAATTTGTGAAGTAATCTTTTATGAGATGAATATGTGGTTCAACCACCCCAAAGGAGATTAGATCTTGTTGTAACTGACTTATGGAAATTGTGTCAAAGGCCTTTGAGATATTAGTATGTGCAATTATAAATCTATGGCCTTGATCCAACGCCTCTGTAGCATGTACGGAATTCACAATACCTTACGACCAGTGCGACACCCATATTGCTGATACAGAATTTTGTGCCATAAATACTTGACCAAAGAGAGAAATAAGTGCCGCAATGTATTTGCTCTGAACTGAATAACTGTCGTGGTGCTTGTTTGCGTTTTTACAGTAAGCCCTTTTCCTTCATCTATCCAATAGTTTTTGTTTTATTAAATTTCTTTATCCGGGAGAGATTTTCCGATTTGCACTGTTCTTTCAAAAAAAAAAAAAAAGTACATCAATAACTTGCTCAACAAAAGTTTGACTGGACATGTGCAATTAAATTTCTGATTTTAATTGTTAGATACTATTGCAAAATAAAATCAACAATGTCTAACAACTGAAATTGGAAATTTAATTGAACACGCCCAGTCAAATTTTCGTGGGACAACAGAGTATAGTCATCTTAGTTACTGCATACTTTTTTTTTTT
>JAHWFO010036887.1:3080131-3129101 GCA_023313115.1 Rhysida immarginata
CAATTCAACACTGCTTTCCAACAGAATTGTACACCAGAGGCAGTGTTCTGGGGGTAGTAAGTGGGTGGCCCCTACGTATGAGGTACAAAGTCATCCTTATGACCATGTATGTGTACTGATTGCCTCTGTTTTACAGTATATGAAATGTTAACTTACGACAAATCCGTTGGGACGTAAGCCTACATTAAGTCAAGTATCAGTATCTACACTTCAAAGCATATGAATAAAACAATAAAGATGAATACCAATTATTTTTACGTACATGGGCAATTCGAATTCCACTGACTAGATTGATCGTTCCTTTGGGTTGAACTTGATGCAATTTTGATGTTATTCTATTCACATCGGTAGTAAGAGTTGCCAAAACCTCTGTGCTACTGCAATAGAAACATTCACAAAAAGTTTGTTTGTTAGTATGATTCTTTTTAATAAAAGTTAAGTTATCATAATCTCAACGAGAAGAAAAGTTATTTGCCGACTATATTATTTAAGATAAAGTTTTTTTTCATAATTAAAATTAAAATGGTGTGTTCTCTCCCGACCCCTCTGACTTCGCCCACTGCTAAATGCAAAATATTAATAGTACATATTTTTTTCTTATTGCCCAGCTATTTATTCGATCACCCAGAATAAAAATTTCTGGCAAGACACTGCAAAACTTATAATTTTTTTTTATTTATATGAAAAGATACTGGTGATTGTTTTTCAAAATTTATTATCAAGGCTTTATCATATGATGCAGGCCAAATTCTGCCTCAGCAACATTTTTAAAAAATACTCACTTGGCTAAAGTCAAAAGTCCTACATTATTTTCTGGATTGGATCGAGTTTTGGAATGGCAAATAAGGGTAACTGCCTCTTGTTGTGCTTGAAGTCGTGTTGGCATGAAATCTCCATTGCGCATATAGTCGCTGTTGTCAACACTTGAATGTAAACAAAAAAACGGTAACTAAGTTATTTCTATAACAGACAAAGAGTTTGGATATTAATAAGGATCACCATTTAATAATGCCTTTCTTCAGTAACGCTCATTTACTACAGAAATTAAGAGTGCTCATCAAGTGTGTACATTTTCAATTTTCATTAGTCATTCATTTACTCAACTGTCGAGTAATCGAATCGACGTTTTGAAAGAAGACGGTCATCGTGATGCTCGCATTCAAGCAATTGGTCATCGAAATGGAACAAACGATTGCAAAACCGTGCACTTTTTTTACGAGATTTCAGTTAAATATTAAACTAACAAAAGAATAAATGTATACCTACCAGACCATAGTACTTTCCAGCACCATTTTTAACTGTTCTGATATTCGTTGGCGTGATTACCGCAAGAGGGAAGAAACCGCAGCGGAAAGCGTCATCACTATCGACGTTCCGCTCACATGATGTCACTAGAGGAATGAACAAAAGAAAACGTCATCGAGTCTTGTTTATGATGCACTGTAATGGCATTGCCCTAAAGGAATATTTGGGTCCTTCAGGAAAACAAAATTATCCTTCAGTTTGTAATTTATAAATTGAAAAGTCTTTTCTTCCGACTACTGATAAACATTTCCCTTCAAATTAACAACATTTTGGATTAAATTAAAAACAAAAAAAGAAAGAAAAAAAAAAAACCTCCCCGAAAATGCTCATCATATCTAGTTTGAATGCCCTTTTTCATGCTATCCAACAGAAAGAATTAAAAAGCCTGGTATTGTTTGTTTTGGATATTGTTTCTGCTAAAAGCCTGGTAGTCAACTTAAATACGATCCTACAATCATAATACTATTTATTTATTTATTTATTTATTTATTTATTTATTTATTTATTTATTTATATAAGAAAATTTTGACAAGCAGCGATATCACTAGTATAAGATTAAGCATAACTAATCCAAAAATAGAAAACAAAATACAAAAACCACGGATTAAAATACAAATAAAACAAACAAAATGCCAGTTATAACTTAATACATATAAAAAGTTTTCCACTGATTTTTATAAATAATTACGCATGTAAAAATTTTTATACATTTTTACCAGTCTTTTACACTGCCGAGTAAAAATAGTAAGAGATTTAGCATTTTTAATATATACAGGTAGATTATTAAAATTTTTAACTGCAGAGAAAGTAAAAGTAAAAGTCTCTTCCCTTTTTCATGTTGCCAAATACAAGTGTATATCAGCATGTCTAGTATTAATGATATAGCTCAAGAGTTGTTAATCCAGCATAATTGACGGATGTAAGGAGAGAAGGACGAGACACAAGAACCCTAGAATACTATAAATAAAATAAATTTAATAAAACATAAGATAAAATAAATAAATCAAAAATAGCTGAACTTTCGGATAGAGGCAAGGAAGAGAATTGGAGAATTAGAGATCAGTTCAGGATAATTCTCCTTGCTTTAGAGAATTACCCTCCCTGCTTTGACAAAGGATATCCTATGGGATCTTATTTTTGATTTATTTATTTTATTTTATGTTTTATTAAATCTCTATTATTTAATTCCAGCATAAGTTATTTTTAAACTGTTGATCAATGAATCTCTCTATTAATTTTAAACTCTCAAGATTATACAATTCAGAAAGACTTAATAAAGTTGTCAATTTATGTACATCACGCGCAGAGTATAATAATTTAGGTGATAAATCACCTTAATTTCTCTTGTATAACTTCTAGCCATTTTTATAGTATTAATTATCTAAAGCCTCCTTGAAAATCAAACGAACTCAAAAATCTTTCAACTGTGAATGTTGAGATGACCAGAATTTTCAATTCAGAAATCGGTATGGATTGATGTGGGAGGGGGAGGGTGGAGGACAAAAGTTTTTTGTGTAAATTTAATAAATATATTAATTAATATATGAATATACTAAAAATGTATAAGCTGTTATGGTGGAATGATACATTTGCGCAGGCCTCCTACTTTGTCATGAAAAGAAAAGTGGAAAAAAAAATGTTTTCGGGGAGGGGGAGGCTATTAAAAAAAATTTATAACTCAAAATTGGCTCTCAGAGCGAAGCAATTTATTTACAAGAATTATTTGTGATAATAATTTACAAGAATTATTATAGACAAGTTTCTTTTTTACTTCATGTAAAATTTCGCGTGGTGGCGCCACCAGTCCGAGACTGTTGAAAGTACGGTGGAGATACAGCGAGTGCAAGGGCTTGTTTTTATCATGGAATAAAATTCATGTATTTTTATTCCATGTTTTTATCCAAGAAAAATTAAAAACGACTGGAAAGAACAATTTTAATAAGTAAGTTGCATATTTTATTAACTAAAACTGAAAGAAGAAGTTAGTGCAAGCACTTAAAATAAAAATAATAGCCCTGTAAGTTATATTTTCATTGGTTTTTTTTTTGTTTTTTTTTATTAAAAACTGCACTCCTTAGATGAAATAACACTACGATAAAAGAAATAATATATGCTTAAAAATAAACAATTGATTAATAATAAAACCAAGTCCAAGTTGGGAAAAAATTTTATTTCTATAGCCATTCCATTAACGAAGTGATGTGAGCAAACTTTTATTTGGAAATTATTATAAATTTTCTGAGATATTTATTCAGCACATTAAAAAGATTTTGATCGTTTAATTTTCAAAAAGATGTGAAATGTACTTAAAAATCAGTCCAACCATAAAAAAAATTAATTAATTAAATAAAAGTGCCCAGGAAACAAATTTACCGATAAGTTCCTCATTGAATCAATGTTTTTCCTATTTAATTTGGATGAACAGGGTCTTCTGCTTTCGGTAAAATTTAAAATTTACGATTGCTCCTTCTACAACCTTAACGCAGAGCCTAAGAGCAGAGCCTAAAAACATCTAACCTGACACTCATGGGTTCTAAAACACTCTCCGAGGACGCGGGTTCGACCCCGGCCGAGGACGACGAGGATTTTTTCAGGGGGAAAATCCTGAGATCACGCACTTCCTTCGGAAGGGAAGTAAAGCCGTTGGTCCCGTGTAGTCGTTTGCCGGCTGCACGTTAAAGAACCCTTGCTAGGCAAAATTTGCGGCCCCTATAACGCCGTCCTGAAATAACCATGGCAGTTGAAAAGGACGTTAATACCAAACAAACCAAACCAAAACACTCTCATAATGGCGCCTGACATGAAGCCATCGAAAACAGCGAAAGAGAAACTTGTCTTGGGTGCGGGAGTGTATTTTTTCACACCAAATAAACACGTGACGTCACCAATTCCGAGGATGTTGCTAACACATCAGTTCCGTCCTGCCTGCCTTAAGATGGACTGTACGTGTGTGTTCAATCGCTATAAATGACAGATTAACATCTTCAGTTAAACTGTAAGTGTATAGGGCGCTTAAAACTTGAAACCGAGTTGCTTGCGATTAGACAGCTATTGGGTTCAGTGTTGCCAATTTAGCCATTTTTTTCGGCTAAAATTAGCCAATTTGTTTTTATAAATTAGCCAATAAAAACTTTCAACATCCGATAGCCGAAAATTTGGTCATTAAAAAATATTTAGCCGATTTAATTTATTTCATAGCTAATCAAAATTTAGTGCAAATGTTTAAAAACTACACTAAGTTATTGCAGACTGTCATATGCTCAACACGAGTTTATTACAGCAGGATGTATATTACTGGACAAACTTTGAGACATCATTCCGACAACGCCCATACATTGCTCTGTATGAAATGTACAAAGATGAGAAAAACTTTGCCTATTACATGTATTCATTCTTTTTACATCCTATACTTGTTGAAGTTCAGTAGATCAATAAATTATTTAAGTCTGCTACAGTGCATAAACTTTACATGGTCTGACGTTTATGATACATTCAATTGCGAGCAAAATCCTCGCAACCTACTCAAGATTGGGCCCCATTTCATCAAACGTAGAAGAATTTTTAAATCCAATACTTTATCTGGGATATAGATTTAAGAGAAAAATTGAAGAATTAAGAACCTGTGCAAAAACAACAGGAGACCAAGAAATGCATATGAAAGAAAGGTGTAAACAATAAATTTAATGTTATTTAACCAACAAAACAAAGACTGCTAGATATTTTACATTTAAGAATATCTCCATTGTATCGGTAAGGAAAGCATTGTCAATTTGATGGAAACAATGGGGACGCCTGCGGAAATACATCTCCCGCTGAAATGCAATGGTCTAAGAAACTTCTTTTAGTTGATTGAAATAATAAACTGGTGTTAATAATGTCTGCTGTATGACAGAGAGCATTGTCGTGCAAAAATAGATATGGGCCATCACCAAAGATTTCCCACAATATCGGTAACGCAGAATTGTCCAAAACTGCTTGGTACCCTTCGGCATTCATGCTTCTGCGAACTAAAAGAAGGGGATCAAGACCATACGGGTTTTTACACTATAAGGATGCATCTGGAAATAAACGCTTTAAAGAGCTGCCCGAGTTCGTAATTTCAGTATTAATATTGCCTTACTCAAATGCTGAAGTCGAAAGAATATTCAGCAGATGAACATATTTAAATCAAAATTGAAAAACAGAATGAATTTAAAAATGCTGAATGCACATTCGCAAAAAATGTGAATTAAGACGGCATCTAGGAAATACCAGAAATATCGTAACAAGCTATAGGGAAAATAGTTTCAAATCTGAGCAACTAGAACTCTTGTCCCTCAGGATCTACATTTGAAGAGGAAATCCAAATTCTACAAGTTGAATCTGGTAAGTCAATTAAATTAAATATTCAGTTTTTATTCATGATTTGTTCTTTCTTCTCATCTTAGAAAATCTATTGAAATTTCTTATCCTTGCAGGTATATGCTCAAGTGGACAGTACCTAGGATTTATCTTTACTTGTGGCTTCCAATTTATTTTTAAATTGTTACTCCTTTAAATTATTATAAACATATTAAATTTTAAAAAATTCTATTTATTTAAGTAATCCTTTTTATGTTTTTATGCATATTCCGCTACACTACATTAAATTTTTAGCTATACAATTGGCTGGAAATAGAAAAGATTTAGCCGATTTTAGCCTATTTAAAGACAATATTAGCTAAAATACGAGAGGAAGTCGGTAAGTAAGTTACAAATGGATATGGAAATGAAACAAATAAAGAGTATTGTCTTGAAAACTACTTTTATATCTCCCTGTACAATGAGGCACTTGTCCCATCGTTTCACAAACCCCTCCAAACCAGCAGGATAAAATTCTTTGGGCTGCTGTCTGAACCAGGCAGTGATGCTCAGTAGGGCATATTACTTACCATATTCCGGCAGCAAGAGTAAACTGTAAATACCGGCTCCTACTGTAACATCCTCATGAAACTTTATAATGCCATTCGACCGAAGCGTGTTGTTATTGATAATAGCGCGCGTCCTCATATTGCAAGCAAGACAGTTCGAGATGTTGCAAAAGTTCAACTGGGAAGTTTTCGAGCATCCTCCGAGCGACTTCCATTTGTTCGGCTTGAATCTGTACAAAGGGAAGTTATCGCCTGATTTAGACAGCAGCCCAAAGAATTTTATACCTGGTTTTCAGGGTCTTTTGAAAAAATTAAAGTAGTTTTCAAGCCAGCACTCTTATTTGTTTAATTTCTATATCCATTTGTAACTTACTTACAGGCTTCCCCTCGTATTAGAAATTTTGCAACACTGACTAGCTCTGGCTGCACTGCACAACCGACTGAGAGACTTTCCCTCCATTTAATATATGTGATATCTTTTAATTTTTGATACGAGCCAAATGATTAACAATATTATCACTTGCTGAATAATACGTAAATTTTAAAACATCTACATTTTCCTTGTAGTTAATTACATATCATTACTTAATTGACCAAAATGTCATCAACGTATCGGATCCATAAAATAAAATCTTCGCAATAGATGAAAACTGCATTTTAATTTAAAATTATTGAGATAGATGTTGGAGACTTTTTAACCTATCTTTTATAATATTCAACCGAACATTAACGGAATATTATTATACATTTTGTTAATTAGCATCATTATGTTAATTATACATGTATATATTCTATAAAACTTCCAATTATTTCTTATTTTTAAGGTAGCTAATATGTTTTTGACTTCATATGAATTTTTAATACTGAAATTAAAAACAATTTTTTTAAGAAATTACTAAGGAACTGGGGGCTAACAAATTATCATTATAACTGATAAATCCTCCTTGTGTACTTTTATACTTATACATAAATTTTATTTGGAAGCGAAATTTTTGGCTTCGGCTTTTTTGCTTTTTCTACTTTAATAACACATGTATAATGCATTTTTTATTCCTCTACTTTCCTATTTGTTTGATTTAAAAATTATTTAGAAATCATCTTTTTCTTTTTTTTTGAATTTATTCTTTATAAATTCTTTAGTAAATACATTTTAGTAAATTTACTCTTCATCTATTCCTGGTATTTATCTTATGAGTTAATGACCACAGTTTTCCCTTATCTCCTTGTGATACATTAAACTGTGTTGTAGTTTTTTTAAATAAAAAAATAACTTAAAACTTCATTTCTCCGCCTTAATTTCGAAATTTTTGAATTTATTAATCGATTAATGCATATTTTCCTTAAAAGGTTTTTATTATTATTGTCTGTACTTTTCAATATCTTCGATCGTCTCCCCGAATAGATCTAACCATTTTTAGGTGTTGGCATAGTTTATGGCATAAGTATTAGAGGAGTCCTGTAGTAGAAGAAGAGTTATGGTCTATGGTAGATATATGAAAATTCTTAAATTCTTTACTTCCTTCTACAAATAGGATTATATTATTTGACTACTCAATTTTCTAAGAATATTCATATTCATTATATATGATTAAATTGCTTTTATTTATCATTATATATGAGTAAAGTGCTTTTATTCAATTCAATAATTTATTTATATGCCCAAACTGTATTACTCGGCTTTTATCCTGAAGTTTATTTTGTATATTACTTTAAAACATCAACAAATAATCTGATTTAATTTTGATTTTTAAAGTGATACCTTTTAATTTTATTATATAAATTATTAATTGCCAATTTACTGATTTTACCTCTGCAATTGGGATAATGGTTTGTGCCGAATAAGTATTAATATTGAAATCTATACGTGCAAATTTAGGAATGTTATTTTCTAATTTGTAAATAAAAGTTTCATATGTTCTGAAATTGCTCATATTTTTGATAATAATTTATATATTGTTACAGTTATCCTGATATTTTGAAGAATTGTTCTTTATTTTAACTGTTGAGGTGTATAATTTATATTTTGGTTTCTTAGCTTACGTTTTCTTATTTACGCATGCTCATGTCTCGTGTGTGCTATGCTGGTCAGCTAGTGCTTCGGGTTTTGGCAACTCTTTGGTTTGCTGTAAAAGACTGCACTCCCAATGTTATAGCATTTCTTCATTTTTAGAAAAAAAAATAATATCTCTAAAAGGGCTTAACCAGTTCTCACAAAAATACGTCACTGTGCAGTTTAAGGAATTCTCTGATGAGGTATTAATTTTTTTAATGAAAAAAAAAATTAAAGAATAAAAATTAATCATTATTTTAGGGGCTGCATTAATAACTCCAGAATGGCTCATCATAGTCAAACAATTTATTTACAAAAATTATTCGTCTCAATGAGAGCACTTCTTAGTACATGTAGAATATATTGACTTTTGTTCGAAAAATTAATATCTCTAAAAAAGCTTAACCAGTTGATAGAAAAAATATGTTAAGGAACAATTTAAGGTGCCCTCTAAATATGTATTAATTTCTTTTGTTTCCACTATTTGCTGTTTCGGAGGAGTTACCTGCACAAAATTGGTCACATACCTCTTTCATACGTACAACCGGATTTTTCCCCTCAAAATTTCAAAATATCTTCTCCAATAATGAGTTTTTAAGCCGATTTCAGAGAAAAAAAAATTTGAGTTGGGGAAACGAACACAAGCCACCTTACCAGTGGGCCAAAAATAAATTGAAATAAATAAATGATGAAATAGTAGGTCGCACAGGCTTCCCGCTTTGACCTTAAAAATAATTTTTCTTCTGCATACTCCTAGGTCCACTTTTGCAGTGTCAAATTTTAATCATTTTTAAAAATAAAAACCTCAATATATCCCAAATGGTTTAGTTAGCTCCAATCAATTTATATTAAAAAATAATTCATCTCAATAAGTCTGTTTCGGAAAGGTAGGGCATAAAATTGGTCGCATATGAACGTACGTAATATGCCCGAACGGAAATCTTTTCGGAAATTTCAACATATCTTCGCAATCATAAAAAAAAAATTCACTTGAGGGAGATGGCGTAAAAAACCCTTAATAACTCTAAAATGGTTCATCAGAGGCAAGAAAGTTATTTACAAAAATTATTCGCCTCAATGAGAGGTGTCCTAATATATGTCGAATTTATTCGCTGGAATGAATGCCAAAGACATTTTTTCCTTTTTAGAAAAAAAAAATTAAAATCTCTAAAATAGCTTAACCAATTGTCATAAAATACGTCAAGGCACAATTTAAGGAACTCTCTATGAGTGTGTATTAATTTCATTTCGTTCTGCTGTATACCGATTCGGAGGAATTAGCTGCACAAAATAAAGTTCGGTGAATGACGTCAAATTGCTAACGGTCGTAAGAGTGCACCATCGTCGTATCCTGCCCCAGACAGTTCGAGACATGTTTAAACAAATTTGAGAGAATCAGCGCTGCGAGTGTGTTTATTGTGTTTAAACAGGACATTGAAGAGAGAAGGCGTAGTACGCGCGGTCGAAACCCAAAATGGATTAGCGAACGAAAGAGACTCATGAAATGATGACAACAGTTTACAAAGAAAGTGCTATTACATTGAAGTGCGTTTATGAGTGGTTTAAACGGTTCCGAGGAGGCCGGAACACCGTAGAAGACGCCCCCCGAAGTGGCCAGACATCCAACGTAATGTTACGACCCAACTGAAGGCTATCCCTAAAAACGACTACGCCAGGAGTTTCCAGGACTTGTATAGGCGTTCCCAGAAGTGCATTACCATGGACGGGGATTACTTTGAAGGATAGTAACTGCTGTTTCATGTAAGCGAGCAATCCGCTCTCAATATGCCATCATTCACCGAACTTTATTGTCACAGGTTGTATAAAATCAAATCGTACACACTCGTATCAGATAACTATTTTTGTTTTTATAGTTGATGATAGTGTGCACAACCTTCTCGATCAACGAATGGAGATATTTTATATACAGTAAATCGGGACAATTAATCGAGACAAAAAAGTCGAGATAAACAGCGAAAAATCGGGACTGTCTGGCAAAATCCGGACATCTCTTCACCTTAACACTGTGAAAGTGGCATAAAGGGCTATCAACGATTAAAACCACTGCAAAATTCAATACAACAAAAAGATAAATAAGATTTTCAAGAACATAAATCCTAAAAGCACCAAATCACTTCGACCAATGAAAAGATTAAACCAATTTAACAGTAATTTACAACATCCGAATGAAACACGCGAATGTTAAATGGGTACTGTCTGATTTGATGGAATACAAACGTCAACGGAAAAAACTGTCGTTATATAGAATGCAAATTTGTCTAAAACTTCAGGAGAATGTTTAAAATGAAATCATCCACAGCCATCTTCTAGGCATTTTGTAGAATGATTAGCGGCTTTGTTTCAGGAAACTACCAAATGGGAACAAAGAAAATATACTCTTGCTAGTTCTTTCCATAGATGGATCTACATTTCGTATATTATAGAAACTGATGAAGATTAAGCTCAGGATCTGCAAGCTATAAAGGTCCTAAATACATGGCTTCCCAAATTGAAGGGTCTTACAAAGTTACAGGGCCCCAAATTAACTATCCTAAACCCCTTTTAATATTCTATTGAGAAATTTCAGGACTCCTAAATGCATGGATCTGTGGTCGATTTTTTTGTTATCTAACTCTCTTCCCACATCGCAAATTTTTATATGCAAGAAGTCTGTACCAGCGTTGAATTTCCAAAGGATAAATACATCCACTGAATCAGCTGGAACACAACAATTAATAGGAACTGGGCAAGGTTTTGGTAAGTAAATGTGGAGACAAAGTGTCAAACTAAGAATAGCTTTATTTGTGTGTGCGTGTTAAAATAAATTGTACTACAGTATGTAATTCAAAATGTCATTCACGTTAGTTATCGTCTGGTTTCAGATCAGGAGCGTAGCTAGAGGTTAGGCCACCCGGGACGGTCTTCCAGTTTGTCGCCCCCTCCTCCCCGAGTAACAAAATAATACACATCAAACTGTAAAATGGACAGTTCTACACTGTAAAATGAACAGTTATACCGTGTAAATGGACTGAAAACCATTTTTTTTTTCAATGCAATAGGCAAAAATGCGCCCCTTAAAAGGTGTCGCCCGGGGCAGACCGCCCTTCTCCTGCTATACCACTGTTTCAGATATCATTTCGTTAATAAAATTTTCTAATTTCTGTTTTCTATTATGGTTTTAATTGCTAAGATTGTGATTCGATTTCGTTAAAAAACTAACCCCCCCCCCCCTTCCCCTGCTTGGCCGATATATGGGTGAGATTAAAAAAACCGGATACCTGGGTTTTACACGACCTCACCGAACAGCAGCAGCTACGGCGTCTGGAAACGTGCATTGTCCTCCAAAGAAGTCAAACTAGTACCGGATCCCTATGATTGATGAAAAGTGGGTGTCAACAAAAAAGAGAACAGCGCAAGGCTCAATAAAGGAAAGCCGCCGAATGATGGAGCACGACTGTATGTGTCTATTGGAAACATGCAGAAAATCAACGCTGGGGTAGGAGGTCCTCCCTTACACTGCATATTCACGAAACTTGGCCCCATCAGACTTTCACACGTTTTCGCCATTTAAAATACTTTCTGAGGGACAAACGGTTCACTAACCAGAATGCTGTGATCCATACCTTCAGCGATTTCTTACACCACTGCGATGCCAGCTTCTGCCATCGCGGATTTTTGCACTGGAATCACGTTTGGCATAGCATATCGCTGCGGAGGGCAGATATTTTTCCGAAATAAAACGGATTTATTTGTCTGTAATGCTACTTTTTTATTGGTATCAGAATCAGCCAATAAATATGAAACAACCCAATATATACCAGGAGTTGCTTCACAATTACCTTCATAAACACGATTAAACTTATCAAAAATAAGTGTTGGACATTCTATAGAATATCTAGGCATTCTTTGCATCACATAATGCCTGGAAATAGATCGTAAAGTTTACAACATCCTATGAATGATATTTAGAAGATAGATTCGTTTCAAGTTGCAATGTTTGCTGTCGGTGTAGCTTGCTCGCAAGAAAGCATCGATTCGAAAAATTTAGACTCGTAGGAAGAAAGTTTTGCTTTTCAACTTTGAAATTTCGAGTTATTCCAGTTTTTTTTCCTTAAAATTTTTCCAGTTTTAATTAGAATATTTTTCCTATTAAATAAGAACGTAATATGCTTTTTTGTGTATGTGTGTGTTTTTTGCTTGTTTATTTAATTCCATTAGATGCAGAAATTCTATCGAATATCTCACCAAGTATGTTGTGCATGAGATGATTTCCTTTATTAAACTACAAAGAAGCCTGA
Source organism: Rhysida immarginata (assembly GCA_023313115.1). Lineage (NCBI taxonomy): Eukaryota > Metazoa > Arthropoda > Chilopoda > Scolopendromorpha > Scolopendridae > Rhysida > Rhysida immarginata. Next base: position 3,092,674 of record JAHWFO010036887.1, read on the forward strand.
ACTGACAAAGTAACTGAGTAAAGAACTAGTTATTTAATAAATACATGAAACCATATATAGAGAAAACAGGAAATGTCTGTTAAAGATACTTCAAATATGAACTCCTTTCTTCACAGTGAAACTTGAGTGAAAAAAAACATGAAAACTTGAAGGGGGAGTGTAACTCTGGATGCATCTTCCTTTTCGCTTGATCGGATATTTTTATGCACATATTGTTATTTGTTTTGGCTTTTGCTTGAACCATATGGTTCATTGCTCTAATCGTTATGATTTCTTGAGTGAATGAGGGCGATAAAACACAATAAGAGTTAATAATTTTGGCCATTCATCAAAAGAAGCAACAGCAGGAATTTCATTCGGGACAAAAAAATCTTGTTTCCTTTTATAGTCAAACTGCAATATATGACGCTGTTATTTGTTCTGGTTTATTGACTTTACTTTGTTTTAAACGGAATTTCTAATGATTAACGTGATTTGATGTTGTACTCATTGAGAGCTTGATGATTTATCTATCCGCGTTCCTTGCTACTCGTAAGAGGAAACAAAACAATAAATATTTTAAAAAATTTATGCACTCTTAAGTAAATTATATTTATTTATTTATTTTATTTTTTGAGATTTTAATCAACTTCGATCGACTTTCCTGTATGTGCTTTAGTTTATGCCGTTATTAAAAAATGAATCAAAGAAATGAATGAAGCTGTCGAGAGACAGATGCGATAATTAGCCATCACTCGACGCAAGATACCCATTACGTTTTTTTCCTTTCTCGATTGCGGTCTTAAACTTTTCTCTTAAAAGAGAAAAAAAAACTGTTTCGTTTCTTTTCTTTCTGATTGTTATTGGGAGTTTATTTATAGAAGCCACGCGCATGATTATGCGCCCCCATCCACTTTCGTGTCGTAAAATAAAACTGTTTCTTCATCTATTAATAGCCCGTCTCCGGAGCAAGAAGACAGCGACGTCCTACCTAGATCACCAGTTTTTTTTAAATGAGACCGACTCCCTTCGATAAAAAGCCATCTCGGAACAATGAGCACTGTTTGTCGCTCGTCAAGAAGGTGAGACGAATTACATAAGCCCGTGTAACTTGAGTTATAATAACTGTAAATTAACCTATTAAGTAATTTCCCTTTTCTTTATGGTCCTGTTTTTATTATTAATCATTCTACTTGGGATGTCCGATAAATGAATATGTAGAAGTGAAGGGGAAATTTGAAAGAAAACGAAACTGAAATCAACGGGGCTCTTTGATTGGTTCTTACTAGGTAACTCGCTATAGTGAATTTTAGGGAGCATCTAGATAATATAATTTGTACAGATATTTAGATTAAACGCGAGCTAGTTATTACGATAACAGGCTATCAGCGGAAACATTTATAAAAATCGTAAAACGGAATTATCATAGAATTGATTTCGTTGTAACGAGATTTTACTACGTTTGTGAGTGAAATTGTAGCGAGCTCTCCCCCTCTCCGGCATTTACTGTTTTATCATAAAACACAGCTGGTAATGAATTGAAATGGGATTTTAACTGATATAACACATTCTTTCGCAGTTTTATTCCGTGCCCCGCTGCAGTTTTTTTTTTTTTTTAACGCGTTGTAATTTTTTTCTTTTTTGTAGTTTTTTTCTATCATGCTTCACGATAGGCCAACGTGGAAACCATGATAAGCGGATCATCAGTTCCAACTGGCGCGCCATTGGTTGGAAGGCACGCTTCACGTGAACAGAACAGCTGTGACGTTGGGTCAGCTCATTCTAGTTTTAGTGCGAAGAAAATATAGAATAAGATCCGTCGACGCGACGCACTTGGTGATATGCTCCGGGAATATAACGCTGGAAGCACGACCCGTATGCTACGTTCCTCCGAGGGGTTAGAGAGCTGTTTCGTGAGACTGTTTTGTGTATATTTTCTAAAAAAGCTTGTGCTGATTTGACGCAAGCCTCGTGTAAAGCATGTGGAGTAGTTTCTTATAGCGAGGTCTCATAGGTGCAAATGCTAAGAACAGTGTAGCAGTTTGAGACGAAATCACTGAAAACAGTATAACAGTTCTAAAGATGCCTGTGGATTATGAACTATTTTACACTGGCAGCCCGCCGCTTTACCGACATAATTTTAATAAAATTGCTGATTATCGGTATCGTGATTCCTTGAGGAAGAACGTTTACTCAAAATTAGCTCTTGAGATGCCTATGAGTATACCCTTGAGACCAATTCTGATCGTTCGTTCCGATGCGTCTTCACCGGAAGAGAGCGACTCAATGCCGCCGCTCAGCAGTCCTACGAAGATGAAGAAGAGAGTCGTTTTTGCCGATGACAAGGGCCTCCAACTGACTCGGGTGAAAATCATGACGGAGCCATCAGACTGCCCTCCGCTGTGGAAGGACGAATTCCTCGAACAGGTCACACGAGGAGCCTCGGCGACTGTCGCTCCCGACAAGTGGGAGCCCATGTTTCCCCAGCCGGCTTCAGACTACGTCGAATTCCGGAAGAAACTGGAAACGAACTGTATCAGCTTGGAGAACGTTATAGTGAGGGATGGCGAGGAAACGATCCTCGGCACGGTGAAAGTGAAAAACCTCTCCTTCAACAAGGAAGTGTTTGTGCGTGTCACGTACGACGCGTGGGCCACGCATACGGACATCGTCGGCGTCTACGTACCCAGCGGCACCGAAGGAACGGCCGTCTACGATCTGTTTGACACTTTCTCATTCACAATGAAAATCCCCCCGCAATCGTCCAACAGTCAATGCATGGAGTTCTGCGTGTGTTATCGATGCGACGGGCATGAATTTTGGGATAATTACAACGGTTCGAATTACAAACTAGTGTCAACCCCAAGTGCTCCGCACCCACCTTTGCCTTCGAATCAAAGTAACGGCTTATTCCACTTGGAAAGGGTTGAAAATTTGTATAAAGCCAGAGTGGAAAACTGGACAGAATTCGCGAGCTGGCAGCATTTAGTGAACGATACCCCATACTGGTGATGCCAAAAATATGCAAAGACTATTTTACTTTTTATGCCTTTATCAGACGTCATATCGTTATGCATATATACAAACTCTAAATATATAATCATCAACATAAATATTCTTCTTCGAATTTGTGTTATTTTGTTGTTTTCAAGAAAAAAAAAAAGTAGAAGAGGTCAATGTTCCAGCCAGTTATTTAGAAATTTGATAAAGAAGTCAGTAGAGTATTGGGAGGAATAAACGACTAACCTATAGTAACGATGAGAAATTACAAAGTAGAAGGCCATCGTGAATGTGTGCTTTCATTCATTAATAGTTTGCTCTCACGCATAATCTTATCGCCAATAAATTGAATGTCCTCAAGTCAAGAAAAATTGTCCTCATCAATGATCGAGTATTTTAACAAAACGGTAAGCTCTAGATTCTTTCATTATAATCATATTCAATTTTCCCTTTTCTCACCTAAAAAATTCTTAAGGAAGTTGTCAGCATTGCCCTACATAAAAAGCGAGGGACCTTGTCTAAATCATTTACATTTTATAGAGATGAAATCCATCATTCGCATTCTATGCTTCAGAAGTTTCAAAATCGCGCCGAGGATTTAAGATACAAAACCATAATATATTAATATACTAAATAGTTAAGGAGAAAAAAATTACAATCGTGTCCATAAATTTTAATTGTCAATATCGATGTCACTTTTGAGCAGACTTAAGTGCGGCAGTTGTCAAACTCGTTTAGTGAAAATAAATTTTAATGTTACAGCATAGAAATGACGGGTGGGGAGTGAAATATATATATTAAAAAAAAAAAAATGACGGCGATAATAATCTTGAGGTAATAGGATCGGGACCGTATTATGTGAGACAAGGAGAAAGCAGTTGCAACAACAGTTGCATCATTTTTTTATGTAGTTAATTTGGGGAACTCCTCATATGTGGGCAACGAAAATCATGTCAGAAGGAACAAACTAGTTCATTGGCAGAGAAATTGGAATTGGAGAGAAAATTAGGTTGCTAGTGTTGACAAGTGCCTTATCTTACATGAACCTCCCTACCCCCAACCCAGTCTGACTTCTAAACATCCCTCCTTTACCTCGCAATTTATTTAAATGTAGAAATAACTAAATAAATAATAGACAAATGAATAATAATTTTTTTATTTTTTTTTATTTTTTCAGATGCTGATCCTGGGTGATTTTGATGGGGGGAAATTCGATCTTTAGTGTTCCCGCAAAACCCCTTCACTGAAGATTTTCTTCAGAAATGGAAATGAACTAAACAAGATGCAAAATTGCAAAATTCCATCCAAGAATGTTCTTGATTCCTTAAATTTACCAAAATAGAACTTGTATATCCACGAAAAGTGAAGAATTTAAAAAAAAAAAAAAAAAAAAAAAAAAGGAAGAAAACTTAAAAATATCAACTTCTGCCTCGACTCCAGCCAAAATTCATTTTAACATGTCGATTTTAAATCTTAATTTTTTTTTAATAGGAATTTTTAACTTTGACATTTAATTACCATCCACTATTTTATAAGCAAAATATTTTAAAATTTCGAGGGGAAAAAAGTAATCTTGAAGTGCCATTTTTAATTTGGTTACAGATCTGAGAAGAATTTCATTATAGTTGGAGAAATTGTATCAACTGTATAAAAAAAAAAAAAAAAAAAAGCCCAAATAGATACTATGTTGAGATCATTTAAAATATATATTTCTGGTCTTCCATGTGATAAACCAATTCATTTACATAGACTGATTTAGCTCAATTTTCTTTTTATTTTATAAACTTGTTGATCTGCTTTAATGTTGACTTGTGCTTGTGATTTTTTTTTTTTTTTTTTCTTTTGTGACTTTTATTTTTCATTCAATTTCCCTAGTCTCCTGCTTCAAGTGCCTGATTTTGAGAAGGGAAAAAAACTTTTTAAAATAAGAACTCTATCTTTTATTTCCTTTCGATGCGTGTTCAACGATTGTAAATTATTGGTATGAATGAGAAGCTTGTTCTTATGAAGAATAATATTTTTAGTTGAATTTTTCTCAGTATTTTATATAAAAAAACGTCATAAATGCAAGTTGCTCTTGCTCAGTGTGATAGCCAAGAAGATTTTAGAATTGTGCCAAACATCTCATTTCTTTGGACATTTAAATGAGACGACACTTCAAAGGCAGCGAAAAAAAATTCTCTTAACTATTACAGAAAATGTAATTTTTAAAGAAAATTGTACTTTTTAAAATGGAGTAAAAATCATGAGTTGTTAATTTAAATAAAATGAATTTTTTGTACGTTTTTTGTAAGCTTATTTAGAAATGCTTTAATGTTTAGGGAATTCTGACTGATCAATTTTAAATTTAATATTGGAAAGAGATCAAAAGTTTGGAATAGGCTAAGTTAATCCTTTCTTAGAAAGAAACGTAATGGTTTACGTTAATAAGAAGAACTAAATCTCAAGTATTTTTTTTTTTTTTTCAGATTTAAAAAAAAATATTGAGATTTAGTTCTTTCTGTGATTCTTTTGAAATTTTTTTTATAACCTTAACATTTCAGGCAACTTTATTGCTGCTTTTAAATATTCATTTGGGTATTTATAACACGGTCGAAAGAATAAAATAAGGAGGTACATTTAAGTAGATTAGCACTTTAAATTTGAATAATATGCGTATTAAATTTTACATAACTAAATATTCGATATTTTAAAATTGATTTTCCTCATTTAAGAAAAGTAATTAATAACGAAGTTTTATTAAATTGTTTTTTTAAAGAATTTATTATTATTATTATTATTATTATTATTATTATTATTTCATATTTATTTTAACTTAAATGAAAAAAATTCATCTTAGGCAATTCACAGTAGACCATATGCACGAAATCAGGCAAAAAAATTTTTATATTTAATTTAATATTTCGCATAACTATTATCTAAAATTAATGAAAATATGCAAGTTGTTTTTATTGGCTGCTCAGTTTTTTTGTCTTTTCCACTTACGTCTCGAGTTCGATGTCACCGTTACATAATATCCGTGATAAGATTTGGCGGCCCTTTATTTGAAATCCTTTATTCTTTTTTATTGGAATCTTTCCATTTACTTATCAAGTAGGCATAAACGTTTTCTGCAGATTTTACTGATAGATTTATGTTCATTTAATGTTAATTCGTATCTCACATAAAGCCGTATTATAGAACGAAACTTTTATCCAAGGCGGGGGCGCATTGCGAGTAATTATTTTACCCAAGATTATCCATCTCATTTATGCGAGATTACTTTTTTTTTTAAACGCGTATTTTAATGAGGATAAAGCTGGAATCATTTTGGAGGTCATTTTAAGTTATACGCTTTAAAGCCCTTTGAGTGAAACTTTAGAAGCCTTGCTCACAAGGGTATCCTCACCTTGAAAAATTGTCGCCATTGCTTTTGGAAAGTATAATTTTTTTTGTATTAAATATTAATCGTTTAGTAATAAAAATTATGAAATCTCTAAATCGTAGTATTAATATTTTCTTAGAATCTCTAGTTATTTAGACTGCGCGAACGGTGTCTTGCGATGTTTAATATATTTTAATGTATATTCTGTAGAGCTTGTCTCGACATAATCAAATAATTCTCATTCAAGCAGCGATGCTCGCCATAAATATTCATGATCCCTGGCAGTTTTGTTATTAAATCTCTAGATTGAGATAGTCTATAACTGAAAATATTATTAAAGAGAGAGTGAATATTTCATCCTTTAAAGGATTTTTAGCTTGTGGATATTTTAATAATTCAGTTCGCGAGGAAAAATATTTCTTAAATGGCACTATGAAGCTCGCTCAACCTCGTTTGAAGACTGTGACAACCTTCTTAGCATATTTTAATGTCATAGATTGATAAGAAAGGTGGCGGAAAATCACGTGAGATCCAGATTCATGAAGCACCTCTTCAATCAAGTTATCTAACAAGTTAAAATTAACTGCTCGTACTTATTCTGGAAATCAGACCCATCTCCTCTTGACATTTGCTCTTGGAGTTCAGGTCAGCTGTTGTTAATATAATACACGATGGTACAAAATGAAAATAAAAGTCATTAATAAAATTAATTCTAAGTTGACATTCCATCTAGTCAGGGACGGAAAAAAATAAAGGAGAAATAAGATTATAAAACTTTGCAGCTTTAGATAATAGCGTTTCCCTCCTCCCTCTTTTAATTTTTGTGATTTAATACTAACTTAATTGGACTCTTATCAAGGTTTTTAATTGTTATTCATAGGTTGGGTTAAATTACTAGATACTGTATTAATCGCTTTTCATATTTCCCGATAACAGCCTTATAAATAATTCAATTCACTCTCACATCTAACAAAGAATTTTCATAAGACTTGCTTTGAAATGATCCTTCTTAAAAATGTTCGCTCTATGATATCACAAATTGTTTATGAAAACATAGTTGAATTTTTTTTTACAATCTTTAAAAATATTAACATATTTTATACATTATTTTTCCTGTTGTTATCGCTTATTAACTTTTCTAAATGTTATTTCCTAATTTGTGCATTTAATATTGCATATTCAGAGTTCATTTTATAATGGTAGGTAGATTTTCAAAAAGAAAATATTTCAGTCAATGGAATTGTTCGCATTTCTAATACTTTCTATGTTTGGGTTTGCGTATTTATTTTATTAAGACTAAAAATATTTAAGAAATGAATTTTAAGGTTTAAAATAAACTTCCTCTGTATACTAATCTTGATATCATGGCATAGAATAGAACCAAAATCCATGTGATGCCAATATAATGCAACTTAAATTGTGACTGTGAATATCATATAGGGACTTTGCGTTATCTTTGTGTTTAAATAATCATTATTTATCATTGATCTACAAACATATTTTTAGAACATAAAGCCTTGAAGATTTGAATTTTTTTAGCAAAGTTTTTTAATCACGAATGGGATGAATTTTTGGAGTTTCTAGAAGAGAAATTTTACACTTGTATATTTGAGACGGAATCATTAGCGATTCCAGAGTATAAAATTTCAAATTTGAATTTTTGTAGTTTAGAACTTTAAAGCCGATAGTTTACCGTCTGTTTATACAACGTCAGTGTCGCTCTCACTAATAACATATACTAATCTCTAATTGTTCGCGCTATAATTAAACAAATAATTAATTGAGATTGCATAATCAAGCAAGCTAAGGATAAAAAAACTTTTTTATAGAGTTAAAAATAAACTTAGATTCTTTTTAAATTAAAAAAAAAATTATTTAACTGATCTGGGTTGCGTATATTTAGGTTGGCAGCCTTTAGAGTTAGAAATTTGGTGAGAAATGATTAGGTTGCTTATTCATATTATGGTTTTATTAGGTTGCTTATTCATATTATGGTTTTATTAATGTTAGTTATCATCGAACCAGAAATGGTTTGAGCTGGCGAAACTGTTAGTCAAGAAAGTTAGGGCTTAGACATTCCAGTTCTTGAATCGGTCTAGTCGAGAATTCGAATCCCCTTACTGTTGTTTGTGAATGTTCCGGATTGTAAAGATATGACAAAAGCTGCAAATGACATGTACAATAAACGCCAAGCATCTAATACACCAACAAATTTAATACATCATCAAGCAATGGAGGGTCCAAATAATTGTTATCCAATATGGACCTGTCCATATGCCATACAGGAGTATTCTTAAGTCCCAGAAAGATTTTATTTTAGAAATGATCCGTTAGCTTTAATTAATTATTAATGTTTAATTCCTGGTCTAATGAGCTATACTTTAGTTGACTCCGGTAAAAATCACAACCCAGCCCATAAACCCCAGTTACTAAATCCTCCCGTCCTTAACTTTATTTATATCTTCCTATTCATGATAACCGTTTATAGATCTCTCTCAGTTTTTTGTTGTCTCTCGATAAATGATGGCTGTGTTTAATTAGTTTTGGAACCCACCTCTTTGGCTGATTAGACGAATTAATAACAATAAACCACAACAACAGTAAAATTATTATTATGCTGCAGTTTCATAGTCCAAGAGGTGAATTTGTTAGGTTTTTTTGAGGTCTTACGAGTGAAGATTATCTTTTAGTGGCATTATCTTCCAGGTCCTCCAGAATTTGGAGAAACTTTGAATGATGCAATCTCTCGAACTACGCGAATTCCTTAAACTCCTGATCTTTTATACTTAGATTGATTAACTTCGTGACTCGTTCATAGCGCCTGCCTAACATTGTATTAATGTTTCGGGAGATTATAACCGCGGAATGGCCAAGATTAAATGCATTAACAAAAATGATGCATAATTTGCACAATCTGCTCAACTTTGACCTATGTTTACGCACTTGCAGGTGAACATCCTCATGTAAATAAGCTTATATCTCATACATGAATGCCAGATATATATATATATCGACTTGTTAATGGATGATATCTTACTTTATCGGGGTCGAACCTGTTAATGCATGAAAATAGACATATCATATGACCAATTAGTACTTAAAAGTGTCATAGACGTGCTTCCCATTTTGTCGTTTTGATCACGACGCTGTTCATTATCATTCATGCCAGAAGCGCATGCGTGATCTTTCTTGTTCTTTCATGAATTAATGAAATTGAACAGATCATCTTCTATCCAATATTGATACAATTTTCTCTCTCTTCTGAGTTCTGAGCCTTCTGTATACTATATTCTGTATAGTAATAACCTTCTGTAGTTCTGAGCGTTTGCTTCGTTTTTTATTTGTGGTATCGTTGAATTTTTTTTTATCTCTTATCATCAAATAAGAACTTAGGCCTGCTTGTCGAGCGGAACATTCTTTTGCATATGAATGGTTGTAGCTTCGTTTGGATTTCGCCATTTAAAAAAGCATCACATTCTTCGGCTTCGGATTAATTAACTTCCAATAAAACATCTTGGGTACAAAAGGCAATGCGTTATAATTTTTTTTTTGTTTAATTTTAAACTTTATTTTAGCTCAGCAGGTGATCATGTACATTTGATTCTAATTAAGTAATTGTTAAGAATGGAATTTGTATTCCTTTCCCTTTTTTTTTCCCAAAGGAAACAATTTTTTCTTTGAAAGTAAAGTCTCGATTAGGATACAAGTGTCCCCCCGCCTTTACATTCGAGATCACGTTCTGTTATTTATTGCTACAGAGATAACTGTAACTAAGTAAATAGGTTTCACGATAGTCACTCCCACGGTTAGATAGGAGGTTCGATTCTAGTCTTAATGGCCAAAAATTTTTCCATAGAAAATTTTTCTATATTCCTTCGAAAACAGAAGTTTCAATTTCTTTTTTTTTTTTTACCGTGTTAACCGAATTTTGCAGTCTATGTGAAGTATCAACCCCATAAAACACCTTAATATTAATTATGTTTAAATTTGAAGATTGTAAATCATTCAAAGAAAAAAGATTTTCTGTGCACATGTTTCTCTAATTATGCTTAGTAACTTTGCTTCAATATGTTTAACACTAATTGCCCATTTATATATTTTATGTTTTACTGGAAAGGTTACATCAGGGCACTGTTGCTTCTTTTTTAATTTTTAGATCAAAAGGAGGCTTAGGTTGCAAATATCTCATCAAAACGTATATAGAAACTTATTCTATATATTATGCTTACAGTTCGTCACTTTGTTTTAAACTCTGATTTTTTTTAATAATATATAACAATCAGCATTTATTCAAATAAATATGTTGTGTTATTTCAAAAGTTTGCTCATAAAATTCATGAGGTTTCTTTCCATTGTTAAGTATTAGAAAAAAAATTGATGCATAAATTCATAGAATTTAAATATTTTAACACTTTGCTGAAGAATTTTTTTATGCATTGCATTACCTCATCCAGATGTGTAAATGTGTCAGTGTGTTTCCATCATTACATGAATGTAAATTAATAATGATCATTAACATGTGCAAATAGGATCAATATGAAAGTTTATTTTATTTTTTTCGCAATTTGGCTTGGCATTCTGCCATATAAATCGATGGAGGGATAATAAATAGTACGTCGTAATTCCTAACTCTACATAATTCCTAACATTACATTAATACAATGTCAGTATTTTTTTATTTGAACTTATTTATTTATTCGGTTAACATTTCAATTACACGTGAAATTCATTTTAAATAGATAATAATTTATTTAAATAGATATAAGAAAAACTATCCAATCGATAAAATATTTTCGCTTCGCCTTTAAAGTTGAAATATTATATAATGTCAATCTAATTTTAGCCGAATTAAAGTAATAGAATATTTTATTTCAATACAATAAATTCCATGCATGCAATAACAAATGGTTTTAGTTATACATTAAAGCTGCATACGTTATAACTGTATTCGGTGCAGTTCCGCATTGGTGAAACTGCATCTAAGTGATCCAGTAGAATGCTTCATATAATATGTATGTCCAACATTAATTATATCGACACGTTTAGAATTAAAAACTTAACCTTCAAGAGGTCGCAGTCACCTGATATTTTATCTAAAGGCACATTGTTGTGGTTGGATATTTTTTTTTCCCCTCTTAATATTGCCTGTCTGCTCTGGCTTCGTCCATGAGACGATCGATTACAATCTGATAACATCAGGCTGATATTCTTTCTTTTGAATGTTCCACTTGTATTTGTTGATCATCATTTATCATTTTTGCTCCCCCCCCCCACTCCCAGTCTCTCTAATTTTTTTTCCACTGAGCTTGTCAGTTTGTCCTCTTCCAGGTTAACAGACATCTTTGAGACGTTGTTTATGACGTAATATAACATTCACTTCCCATTCATGATCGTCGTGGTGCAAAACTGACGGCCTTCATTTCTCCCCATTCACCTTTGCTAGTGGTAGATTACGACACCGTCATCAGATGACTTGCAACTGCAAACATGCTTTATTATCAAATGTAGTGGACAACATCAAATGCTAAATATATAAATATATAAAAGAGCATCACTTTATCATTTGTTCAGAACAATTTTACTAGCTACATAATATTCTGCAACATTTAGGTATCAATATCATCAAGTACATTACACTTATAATAGGGGTTTCTATCATCTTCTATCTTCTAGGCCGCTTCGCCCACGAAAGGACCGCATAAAAGAATTTACATGTATTAATGACCATAATATAATCTCTCATGCATGTACGATATACTGGAGCATTTTCTGTTTACACTATCATATTGCTCATTACAAATTGTTTTTGTAACTCCAAGTCTGAATTTCTTCATGGTTTTTATGGGGGGGGCCCGCCCCCCGATTATGCGACGCGGATCGCACCAAGTGGTTTAGACATATAGGGGTTTAGAGACCTTACTCTCTAATATCTTAATGCATCTAGAGAGATTCTGTTAGTATGACTAAAAAAAAAGTTTTGAACATATCTCCATAAACGGTATTTTAAGTGCTTCTCAAATCTTAATCTAACAGCAAAATTTTTCAGAAAAAAATTAGCCATTATATAAAAAATAATAATAATAAAATTTAAAAAACAATAGATCTGTGAATATACTGAATTGTAATTGTAATGGTAAAAAAATAATTTTAAGCCCTTATCTTGATGGCTTTGAATTTTTTCGATCAGATTATCTATTTTTTTTCTTCGAGAGTAAATCTAATTATTTTTGCCAGTGGTTTTCTCGCGTTAATTTTAATGAACGGATCTCATACCTCCGTTTCACTTTGAGTTAACAGAAACAGATTACGATTTATAAAGTTATCGTGTTAATCTGTGTTAATAATGGCTAAAATAACTGTAGCAGTCCCTTCCATGGTTAAAGTTAAAACGAAACGGTGATGTTCCCTGCGAAGCATTTGAGGGCGAAGGATTGCAATGAGCTCCAAGGAGAAGCCTGAAAATGCTTTTGCTGGTTAAAGAAATTTTATCTACTGACTTTTTTATTTCAGTTATTCTGTAAGTTTTATACGTGGAATGTGCGTTTGAAGATCTCGTAGCGATTAATAATTTTGAATGGAACGAATTTCATATTTAAGAAATTTTAAGGGAAAAAGTCGGTATTTCTTTTAAAAAAATTATAAGATGCACAAACATTTTTTTAGAGAAAAGTGACATGCGATATACCATTTAATTAGTTTTTAATTTATTTAACTTTTTTTAAAGAATAATTAAATTTTAGCCATTGCTAATATATGGGAATTTTTCTTCAAAATAAAAGGGAAGGATAGAAAAATATATAGGCAAGACCGGTGTAAGTTGATACGTAACAATGCGCATGTATAATTTTTTTAAATCACCAATGAAACTCTTCTTCTTCGTTTTCAAACTGAGTGTGCTCGTTTTTTTTTTTTTAATTACACCACGATAGGCGGGAGAGCTTCTTGTTGTGTTTAACCAGTGCGAATTAAATTTAACCATGTAGCTGTTCCAATCTCAATACGCCTCGTAAGTAAACGTGGAGAATTTCTTCAGAGTAATAACCTGACAGAGGGCGAAAACGTGAGTAAATTTGGCTAGTTTATTTTTTTCGTATTGGCCGCGTGTATTCATAGAGAATCAGAAAACCGTAATTGGCGTCAAGTGTTGAGCAAGTTGAGTCATTTCTCATGGGGCAGGTTGATACACTGTGTGCACATGCAGCAAGTAACAGTGGAAGCGATTTATTTAGAGGAAAGGTAAAGTCATACCATTTTTTCAATATAATTTAAACAATAGAAATTTTATCCTAAACCTTTAATTCTAGGTTGTTCAAGTGAAGCCTTATGAAGGTCAACTTTTCGATTTATTTAACTTCAAAATGTCATTCTGATATTTGTTCATTATCTCAAAAGATTATTGAAATTTCTTAATAAACAGCTGTTTGCTAAAATGAATTGGTCATTATTTTTTGTATCAACTTATCTCAACACGGGCACATTAAGACATCTTCATATAGACGAATAAAAATTTTTTTTACGGGCATATGAAAATGGCTATTGGCCAATTAAAAAAAAACAATAAGCTGTTATTTCAAACCGTTTTTTAAATAGTTTTCTAAAGTTTTACAAAAAAAGGTTAGAAACATTAAAAACTGCAAAAGTATCAACTATCTCTGGTCTCTCCTACTTAAAACGCAGATCTTTAACAGTTCAAAAATCATATAAGATTTTGCCAGTATTTTGCACTACTTATCTATTTGTTTATTTTAATAATATATATAATTTTAATTTATATGTATATAAATTATTTGTCACACGGCTTTTGCTATCCTTGTATATTGAAATTTATTGGAGAATGCAATGCATGTTGTTTAACTTGGACACCTTCTTTTCTGGCTTGGCCCATTAATTTAAAGGACTTTTAGAGGCGAAAATATTTGTCTTTAAGCAAAACGAAAATTGGTTTCGAAGGGAGGAATATAAAGTGCTCCTAAAATTAAGGATCCGCCCATTCGATTTACCTAATACTCGAAAGCCCACATGTCGATAAGGAAATTTCAAAACAAACAAGGAAAATTCACGCTTATCTACAAATAAATATGTCTTACCCTCTGATAAAGACATTTGATATACTGTATATATTGCCGAAACACTTCGTATATTAACCATGCAATAAACGCTCAGATAACAGACGGAACTTTATCTCATTGACTTCCATGCGGATTTAATTAAGAACGATCACGTAGGGGAGAGTCAGGTGGAGAGCCCTCTTGAGTAGGGGTAATTGTAACGGCAAGGTGACCATGGGAGGAAGACGTCGAAGGGCGGTGGGGAGGGGGGTAAAAGGGGGAGGGAGGAATGACATGAATTGACCCCATTCAACAAAGACGGTCATCGGCGTTGACCTCCGACGAGACGAGCAGTTGGTGTTCACGTGTCTCAGACACTGTTGGCACGTGCTTTGCTCTAAACTTAGATTCCCTTGCCTACTTCGGCGCCACTGAACTGAAAGACACCAAAGAGAGAGAGAGAGAGAAAGAGAGAGCAGGAGGGAAGAATTTTTTTTTCACTTGACGTCCTTTATGTGAAGGAACTTCCTAAACAGAGAGTGGAAAAGTTCTGAATTCCAGCGCCAATGAATATTACGATGTAAATAGAGAGAGAGAGAGAGAGAGAGAGAGGGAGAGAGAGAGAAAGATATACAGGCAGACGGACAGACAGACAAGGGTCACTGGGGACACGCGACTGTCAAACGGACGTTACCGAATGAAAATCCGGAATCGTTCTCTGGCGACATAGTCGTTCTCTCGTATTCCAGTTCACGTGAATACGGAATGAAAAACCGGAGATGAAGCAGTGAAAAAAGCGCAATACATTTAAAACAACATCTATTGCAAAAGAACCGAAATGTGGCAATTAAATTCACAATACTTACTCACCTTTTTAAGTAAAAAAACAAAAAACAAAAAACAAAAAACAAAAAAATTCAATGACAACATTATTTATTTATTTATTTATCTTATTTATTTAATTGAAATGCACTATTTTATTTAAAATCTATACTAATATATGGATGCTTCACTTACCAAATCGATTAACTCCACTTTCTGAATTTTATTAAATTTTAATATCAAAGCACTTGATTGACTCCTAACTGTATATTCAAAACAAATTTCTCTAATAATAAGTATTAATACCACCAAATGACAAAAGGAATTTATAACTTAATAGGAATTTTATCATTTGTGTTTTATGGAGTTAATCAACAATGTATACTATTTTATCATTTTTCTCAACTTTTTGTTTTATGGAGTTAATCGATTTGGCTAGTGAAGCATCCAAATAAAGTACAACGAAACTATATATGCATATATGATTGACCGGTTTTAAAATGCAACTTGGAAGCAAGTAATAACGTTGAAATTTAACACGCAGCTGGGTAATACTGCCACAATTATGAAAAAAATCCAAACTGGACATAACTCTCTCAAAAACCTAGAAATTAATAATCTATATATCTATGTAGAAAAATTGACTTGGGTTATTATTGTTCAATGTATGTGCCAAAATTCGGCCGGTCGTGTTTGCGTCAACAATCGGCTGGTCGTGCTTGTATGTTGCGTCAACAATGGCTGATGAAATTAATGCTCTCCTTAAGGCTTCAAGTTTTAAGTGGGATGATAATCTCTTCATATAATGAGCCGAGACCTACGAGAGAGATAGTCCCTGGCATTCAAAAGTCACCTGACCAACTCTTATTGTCTGCATCTTGAATTTTAACAATCAGTGTTTTTTCATTTGTTAGGAACAATGAAGGTTGTATTGTTGCTTGGACCTCGATGGTCAGGTGACTTTTGAATGCCTGGGCCTGTCTCTCGTAGGGCTCGCAAAGCCCTGGAGCTGAAAAGTCATATGACCAAGATAGGTCGATCAACAATGTAATCTTCATTGTTATCAACAAACGACAAAACATTTATTGTTAATATCCCAGATGGAAACAATGAAAGTTGCATTGTTGATCGGCCTATCTTGCTCAAGTGACTCTTCGGCGCCGAAGCCTGTCTTTCCGAGGCCACCCAGAAAACAAGGCCTGTTCATTGAAACGTCATTTATTGTTTTATCACGAATATTGGGTCATTGTTAATCGTATTTCTACCATAGTCTTTTAATCCCCTGGTCTGTGCAAACACCACCTAGATAGGTTAGTGTTGTCTTTTTAGGAGGTGTTGTCTGTGTTACATATTTGTTACTGAACACGTAATAGTAGCTGACAGGTTTGGTACTTTGTACGATCGTTAAAATACATTAAGTTTGAGCTGTAGTCAAACTCGTACAATAGACGGGCAAAAAACGACTCTTCAGTAAATACAGCAAACCAACACCTCCTAAAGACAAGGCCTGCGGACAAAAGGTGTATACATTGTTACATCATCATTAGTCGACCAAATTTAGGGCTTATTATTGGTAGAAATAGGATTAACAATGGCCGACTAATGATGGTGTAATAGTGTCTAGTGGCACAGACCAGGGGATTATAAGACTATGTTTCTACCAATAATAAGCCCTAAATTTGGCCTTTTGAAAATGATGTAACAATATATGATGTTTCAGTGAACAGGCCTTGTTATTTCGGTGTCCTCGGTCTTTCTCGTTAGCCTCGAGGTCTCGATAATGAGCTTGGTTAATTGATGGTTTTAGGATAAGGAAAATTCCCGATTTTCGAGTCGGGGTGCTCTGCCAATTGAGTTAATTTGTGACGTCAAGGAAATACATTTGGACACATTGTAAGAGCTTGGCGGTTCATTATCCGCGATAGCTCAATTGGTTAGACTCTAACCGTTAGAGTGTTGCCAGCGATAGGCAAGATCCCTGGTTCGAGTCCAGGTAGCGGAATTTTTCCTTCCCTTTTCTGTTTTTATTCACGATTTGTTTTAAGTATATCTTCCACAGCCTAGAGATAGTAAAAATTTTAGGCCGTGATATTTTCAGTATATTATTTATCTTCTCTTTGACCTGTTCAACAAAATAAAAACCGGAAATGGGAATTTTACCAATACCACCTAGAGAGAAAACCTACGCACGGAAACGTCATACATTGTTACAGGACATTGTTAATCGTATTTCTACTAATAACCAAGCGCTAAATTTGCCCTACCGTGGGTGATGTAACAATGTATGACGTTTCCGTGCGCCAGGCTTACTCTCCAGGTCGTATTGATTTAACACGTAGTTGCAATAACTCTTTATCGAGGCCTACGAGAAACGCTCGTATTCAGAATGAGCGCTCTTGCTCTTGCTCAAGACCATTGTTGCATACAAATTCCATATTATTGAATTTGTACTAAACAATAGTTTGGGCAAGATCAGGAGAGTTCATTCTGAATTCGGGCCAAAGACCAGCCCTGGCACTGAAAATTCACCTGACCATCTTGGATTTTAACAATCTGTTTTTTCGTTTGTTGGAGATATGAAGGTTGGATTGTTGCTCGGACCCCGATAGTCATGTGACTTTTACATTGTTACATCATCATAACTAATCTTATTTTAGGGCTTATTATTGGTAGAAATACGAATAACTATGCCCTATTTATGATGATGAAACAATATATTATGTTTCATTGCAGAGGCCTTCTTCAACACCTCCTAAAGAGAAGCCTGCGGACAAAAGGTGTTTACATTGTTACATCATCATCAAGCGGCCAAGTTTAAGGCTTATTATTGGTAGAAATACGATTAACAATAGCCGCTTGATGATGATGTAACAATGTACACACCTTTTGTCCGCAGGCCTTCTCTCTAAGAAGTGATGCCTTCTCTCTCGGTGGTTACGTTACGGTCCAACGCCACATAAAAAACAAAGCCTGCCGACTGAAACGGCATACATTGTTACATCATCATAAGAAGGCCAAATTTAGGGCTTATTATTGGACGAGGTCAAAAACTCTCATAGGTGAGAAGAGTTAGCGTTTGGTCGGTCAGAAATCCCGGTGAGAAAACTGTGACGTCATTTTAATGCGGTCAAAAACTCCAATTAGTGCTGCTATGCCTAAATGGTTAGTCTAACCAACACCACCTCTACTCAAAGCCTGAGCGCGAAAATTTCATACATTGTTACATCATCATGCGGAGTCATAATTTAGGGCTTATTATTGGTGGAAATACGATTAAACATGACTCCGTATGATGATGTAACAATATATGAAATTTTCGCGCTCAGGCTTTGAGTAGAGGTGGTGTTGGTCTAACCGTCATCACCGAGAAAAAGACAGTTAGTCCAGTGACGTAACCGACGAAAAAGACAGTTCGGGGCACTAAAAAGTCACATGACCAAAGTATCTACGCTACAATGAAGATCCATCTAGCAACAATCCAATCTTCATCGGTTCCAACTTGGATTTCAACAATCAGTGTTTTTTCGTTTGTTGGAAACAATGAAGATTGGATTGTTGCTCGATCTATATTGATCATGTGAATTTTTAGTGCCGCGGCCTGTCTTTCTAGCTGGCTTTGCCAACCTCCTAGACAGAAGGTCTGCACACAGAAACGTCTTGCATTGTTACGTCATGATCAAACGGCCCGAGGCTAACGAGAAACACAGGCTCCGGCACTGAAAAGTCACCTGATCAAGAAAGGTCTAGCAACAATCCAACCTTCATTGTTTCCAAGAAACCAAAAAACCATGTTTGCTAAAATCCAAGATGAAAACAATGAAAGTTACATTGTTGCTAGACCTATTTTGGTCAGGTGACTTTTCAGTGCCGGAGCCTGTCGCAAACGGCCAAATTTAGAGGTTATTATTGGTAGAAATAGCCGCTTTCGAATGATGCAACAGTGTTTGACGTTTCTGTGCGCAGGCCTTCTGCCTAGGTGGTGTTGGCTTTGCCCAGTGAGACATTACGTCATCATTCTCTCACCACTGACCTATATAAATAACTGGATGGCGTATCCCTCATTAAGAGGATTAAAAAGGGTGACGCCACTGGACGCCATATTGGTAGGGGGAATAGTTTAAATTTTGACATTTTTATTCGAGATTATTCCAATATAATTAATTTGATGGGGAAATTTAAATTTAAATTTTTTACTAATATAATTAAATATTATCTTTTTGGTTTGGTAGAATATAAAGTAAATAATATTTACGAAACGCACACTGCTTAATCAAACGTTACACACATTAAAGATTTGATTTGAAGTATTTAAAAGCTTATTTTTTAATTAATTAACATTTTACTATGACCAATTATTAAGTTTACTTTGTTTACCTTTACAATGCTCTGTTTGTGGCATTAAAAATCAGAATTAATCAAACAAACGTGGCAAACAAGATGAGATTTCTTGCCCCTACTAAGATGGCGGATGATGGCGTCAAGTTTTTCGCCGGATGTTCCATCCAGTTATTTATATAGGTCAGTGTCTCTCACCGATGAGGAGTTTTGCCACAGCCATTGGTAGAAATACGATTAACAATGCCTTTTTATAATGATGTAACAATGTAGGAATTTTCCGTGCACAGTCTTTCTTTATAGATGTTGGCGATGGCCTGTCTCTCTCTTAAATAAATAAATAAATAAAAAGAAATAATGATATTTATTTTTTTAATTAAAATCTTTGGAGAAATGTAAAAAAATTATTTTTAAACATAGGCTATATGAGAATATAACTTCTAGGGATGCAGCTGGTCAAGCTGTCGTTAAAAAAGGTGAAGGTAATTTCCCTAATGAGCCAACAACTGGAGAAAATTTATTTTCCATATGTTTTTTGTAATGTTATCGCTTCATCGTAGCCGACGAGAAAGACGCCCTAGCGCGGAAAAGTCACCTGACCATAGCAGTCCGAGTGACTATGTAATCTTCATTGTTTCCATCTTGGATTGTAAAATCTGATTTTTTCGTTTGTTGGAAACAATGAAGATTGCATTGTTGGCCGGATTATTATTGTCAGGTGACTTTTCCACGCCAAGACCTATCTTTCTCGTTGGCCTCGTCTCTTCATATAATGAGCTGTGTGCAGCTAGGGCGTGCACCTCGTAAATAAATAAAAAAATAAAAAGAAATAATAATGCTATTTATTTATTTAATTCATATCTTTGGAGAGATGTACACAATTACTTTAAAACAAATATGAGAGTACAACTTCTAGGGTTTGCAGCTGCTCAAGCTGTTGTTGAAAGCGTGAAGGTAATTTCCCTAATGAGCCAACAAGTGCAGAAAATTTTATTTTCCGTATGTTTTGTGTAATGTAATGACTTCCATTAGAAAAGCTATAGATAATGCTTATCCAAACATATTAGTAAATTATAAAGATCACAAATGGTTGTGTGAGAGAGCCACCCTTGCTGCTAAAACTGATATTGAAACTGTCAAAATCAACATATTCAGGGTAAAATTGCACCTCTATGACGGAACACAACTCTATTGAAACAGTTAAGAATGTTGATGGAGCTGTAAACAGATTTCCTCCACTCTTTCAGGTCATCTATGAAGTAAAGAAAAAAATAAATCAATATTCATAGAATCAATATTGTTGTAAAGATTCTAAAATGTTAAGAATGCAATCTCGATTTATTTGAATGAAGTAATCTTCTTATTGTGTATAATTAGATAATATGATAATGAAAATAAAATAAAATAAAATAAAATAAATGAAATAAAGTTCATCAATGTTGATAGAGTTTGAGGAGTTGAAGTTTTGAAATGAGCAATTGTAGAGAGATGTCCTGATGAAAGAATAGTTGATGCTTGGAAGAGTAAAGGAAACTTGTGTGGTGATCGAAGAAGTTTTGGAGGAAGAGATGTAATTTTGAAGAATAATTGAAGGTGTTGATGGTAGATGGAGGTCAAATTTAAGGTCATCCATTTGCTAAGTCGAAAAGTATTAAAGATTGAGAAAATTTTCCGATTGCTACCCTGTAGAGCAACACCACATTAGTCTAAAAACACCCTTCCCCTTGAAAGATTTTGAGAAAATGGGCGAGAAAGAGTCACTCAAGGTCAGGTTGGGCTGGCCAGGTTGGCTGAGGTTTCTAACACATTTGAAATGCAGTGAAGCACACCGTTGGGAAGGCTCGTTAAGTGATTGGACTTTTTGGACACCCTGTATAATGCAATGTCGAATTTTCCTGGGCAAACCTAATGTGGACTAAATACAATGCGGGCATTTTAAAGAATTCTCTTCGGTTTTCCAAAGTAAATATCTATTGTAGTAATTCTAAACCTTTTTCACGTGTTCATACTTTATTGAAATAAAAATATTTCATCAAACAAATAGCCCAAGCAACGCCGGCATATCAGATTGTAACATAAAAAAAATACAAATAAAAGAGAAAAGCTTACACAGGAACATATACAATAACTATTAGCACAAAAGCAGAAAAATGACTGTCAAAATTGGAATATAATATTTCAAATAATCTGTTTTTGATGGTCAATCAAGTATTTCCTAATTATTCTATTAAAGTATTTACTATAAACGTCAATACGTGTGAGCCTAATACACAAAACTCTGAGATCTTTAGGAATAAGGCAAAGAATTCTGGCGCTTAATACCAGAAAAGGGAAATCTCCTCGTACAGGAATTAAGTATCATGAAATGCAATTCGAACTTAATCTGCAACATACGTCTACGTATACAAAACCAGTCATAAATATCCTGATATAGATGATGAGTTTATGTAAAGCATTTGTAATTTCAGTAAATAAGATTTGTAATACCTTTATGCACATATTTACTAAATTTAAAGTCAGTACACAAAGTAGGATTATACACAATTTGAAGCCGACTCGTAGCATATTTATTACCTGTTCCCCAAATACAAGCCGCATTATTAAAGTTTAGTTTTGAATATCTCAACAAATTTTGTACAAAATCCAGTTCTTTCTCCGTTATAGCGAACGCCCTTACAACGAAATGGCTCTCTGATCCCGTCTTTAAAAAAAGCGGAGCGAACGAAAATTCTTAGGCAAAGGAAAGCGCTGATTGATTAATAGCGTAAATGTGGTATTATGCAGCCCAACGTTGGTTTATTCAAGAAAGGGGTTCGCTCCAAAATTAAGAAAAAATAATGCAAGAGATTACTTCCTAAAGGATAAAATGCTCAACAGGGCCGCCTCTAGCTTTCGCGAAACTGAAATAGGGGTCCCCTCCTAAAGAAATAAATATTAGCAAACTGAAGAATTTAAATTAAAGCATTTAAAATTCTTGAAAATACAATTTTATTAATTAAAAAGTAGGAACTCCATTTTTAATTAAAAGAAGTAGAAATAAAAATAAATAATAAAAAAAACAATTGAATAAAAGTCACCCGATGTGGAGAAATACAAATGTTGAAATAGACTAAACACAGATGAAACGAAGGTCTTGTGGAGGAATGTTACACGAAAATACAGAAAGAAACACTGTAACAGGTAACACTTTTATTCAATTGTTTTTATTATTTAATTTATTTCTACTTCTTTTAATTAAAAATGGAGTTCCTATTTTTTAATTAATTATTCACTATTACAACTCCTACTCGTATACAACTTTATTACTTAAAAAAACAATTATACAAATATATTACAAAAATCGGGACCCTTTTGGCTCTTTTGATGCTTAAAAATGCAGTTTCAATGTGACAGAAGGCACTGCTGTAATATTACCGTATTATATTTATCGTATTTTGCCATATAAATTTGCAGGTATTATATTTACTTTGGTAGATTATTGTATTATATCATATAGAAAAATAAAGTATTTTTTTATTCTCGGAAATTGACAATACAAATACTCACTATTCGAAATAACGAAATTTGTTACAACGATATTCTGCTTGGTCCCCATCATTTCGTTATAACGGGACAGAACTGTTTAAAGGGTCATAATCAGAATTCGAAATTCTGTAATTTCAATTATATTTTAAGACGCATAATTTAATTTTTTAACTCAAAATTTCAGTCAAAATCATTGATTCCTCAATGTTTAAGCTTTTTCCCGTATACCTGATACTTTGCTGTAAGTGAAATATTTTTCTGACAGATGGTGACGCTGAATCAAAGTCGCGTTTACTTTCGTGACGTCATACTTTTGACAAAAATAAAAATAGGGGTAATGACCGGAAAGGTTGAACCTTGTTTTATATAAATAAAAAAAAATCCAACAAACACTACACAGTCTTCCTTATATGTAAGAAACACGGGGAAGATCTTAGTTAGCATTCAAAATAGTTTTATGGAAATTATTTGGATGATGAGATTAATTAGAAAGTCTGAGGAAGAGAATTTCCTGACATAATCTATGGACGGTCCCTAGAAGGGAGATAAAAGATAAAGATGTCATATAAACAATAAATCATTTTACCCCGATATACAGATTATTGAGTCAAGTTAATTACATTCGGATTAAGTCATGAGGGCTCGTCTGCATATTTATTTTCAAGATTTTTCTTTTTAATATCGTCATCCCTTTCGTCACCTATTGACACACAAAAATGTCGCTCTTATACCACCTCCTTCCTTAATATTATGCCAATGAGCACACCAAGTTGCAGTTTCAAACTTTAAAAAAATGAAATGTTGCGCTTCAAAAAATAAGTAATTATTTTTTATATTTTTTTTATATAAATAATAGAAAATTAAATCTTCAATAACACAGAACCCTTTTTTTGATCTACAATTGAAATTTGTATTTTTTAAAATTAAAAGTATAAAAATTTTTTTAATTTTACAGGTTTTAATTTTACAATACTGAAAGAAAAAAAATGTTGATTTGCAACTGTTATCTCGTTGGAAAAAAAAATCGAAAAAATTAAATAAAATCAATTAAAGATAGATTTATCAGAAAATTTTTCAAGAGCCAATGCTCTCTACTTTTAAAATTTATGTAATTTTTATTGAAAAATTTATTTTAATTTTTTTTCTTTTTTACATTTCTTTCGTTATTTGTAATTTTGTTATTCGTTATTCCTTGACATGTTGAGTGCCTCAGTGATACTATAAGTGATAAGTGTTATACTGAGTAGAGAACCCAAGCATTAGCTGAGGGATCAGACACAAATTGTCTGGTCGGTTGTGGATCCGCCCAGGGGACTGGCGTTCGCAACGGAGGCTTCATATAATCAATAAGTCGTTACTATTTTATAAAAGCAGCGTATTAGCTTATGAGTCTGTCACTTGAAGAAGAGAACAGTGGCTCTGGTAAAACTTTTAAATAACACTACGAATTTTATTTGATTTTTCCGAGTTTGTATTTTTGCATGCGGCAATGAAAATAATTGGAAGGTCGGCTAAAAAGTAATGCACAATCGCTCATAAACCGCGAATTAAAAATAGATATTAAAATGAAACGATATTTGGGTCCTGTCTAATTTCGGTGAAACCATTTACTCTCCATTAATCGTTGAAGTGTCTGCTTCAGTTTTCCATCCCTCTGTCCTCAAAATTCGTGATTGGTGGATAAACAATGGATTAACAATAGAGGTTTCGGATCATTGTATTCTAGATCATGCTTATAATTAAAATCTAATAATGTAATACTAATCCACAAGGCAGAGGGCCTCGGTGGCTCAGTGGTTGCGTAAACTTCTCTGATGCCCAAGAACGCGTTCGCTTAATAGAACTATTAGGATCATTGGAGAATATTTTTCCTTGCTTGGAACACGATCTGAACTGAAATCTGAAAGTTTGCTTTGTTTACACGAGGCTTGTAAACAAAGCAGAGTGAACAATTGTTCTCAGTTCCGCTTCCTGTGGTACACGAGGCATGCAAACATCAGACTTTAGAGAAAGAAAGATAATATATTAATGTTTGTTAACAAAACAATGTGTAAAACCGTCTTTGTAAAAGCAATATAAAGCCATTCGTTTTGGTTGTTCATCCGATGTCGCTCTTTGTTGTTTTTCGATTTTTTTTTTTTTTTTCACTAGCGAGTAAGTAATTGGTTTCTTAAAGTTAACTACAAATGAGTTAACAGTCAATCCCGTATATGACAAATGAATTCTTGACCTCGGTGATGGAAAATTGCTGAATTCAGGCATTGTTGAAATTCCACCTGATTGTATTGAGCCAACACCACCTAAAGAGAAGGCCTGCGCACAGAAATTTCATACATTGTTACATCATCATACCTAGTCATAATTTCGGGCTTATCATTGGTAGACCATGACCTCCTTTATTATTACAGACCTGCTTTAATGAATTATTCCATTGTTGCTTTTTGTATTTCTCAATTTTGCCATGGCGCTGTTTAACCTCCCTATCTGATTGTTTCCAACAATGAAGGTTACATTGTTGCTTGGACTAAGATGGTCAGGTGACTTTTCAGTGACGTTAAAAACAAACTGAATAAGCATTCATTTCATTAATCAAATTTAGGTTTCTTTTTATTCGCTATTTAACTCCATTTTAAAATAAAAGATTCTATGCAAAAAAATGTTAATACGTTACGTATTTTTTTAATTTTCTTTCCACTACATTTTGTTTACCTCAATTGGTAACAAAAGGGAGGTTAAACAGCGCCACGGCAAAATTGAGAAATGCCAAAAGCAACAATGGAAATTATTCAGTAAAACATGTCTGTAATAATAAAGGAGGTCATGGGTAGACATACGATTAAAGATGAGGTGGTGTTGATTGAGCACGGAAACATGATAGGCAAATGTATTTGGTGCACATCTTCTCGCTGACAGAACTAATGAATTTGGTAATAAACCTACGAGGGTGGGCTGTAAAGTAATGCCTCCATGGCTGTAACTTTTTTATTTTTTAACCGATTTTCAAAATTCTTTTTGTATCTGATACTCACATTTCTCCTCTATTTAATGCACTACAACTTTTCGACATAGTCCCCATCCCTTTCCACGCATTGTACCAACGCGTGACTAGTCGGGTGAACCCGTCGGAGGGGAATTCCGGGGTTGTTGTCGACACCAAGACCGAATGGCAGGTTTCACCTCGTCGTCAGAACGCAACTCATGCCCCTTAAGGTGCTCTTTCCTCTTTGGGAAGTCGCAAGGTGCAAAGTCTTTCATTTTTGAACTGCAGTTTTTCATCTTTGAACTGTAGGCGCTGCAACCTCCTCTGATGTGTGGCGATCGCGTGCGGACGGGCGTTATCGTGCTGCAGAAGAGGATCCAAAGCTGCCATTCAATCCTCGTGTCGACGACAACCCCGGAATTCCTCTCCGACGGGTTCACCCAAATAGCCACGCGTTGGCGCAATGCGTGGAAAGGGATGGGGACTATGTCGAAAAGTGAATAGTGCATTACATAGAGGACAAATGTGAGTATAAGATACAAAAAGAATTTTGCAAATCGGTTAAAAAATAAAAAAGTTACCGCCATGGAGGCATTACTTTTCAGCCCATCCTCGTATTTTATATCCAAAAAAGAACATATGCATGAAATCAATTATGAAGTTCTGTCTACATTGGAAGGAGAGTGTAAAGCATATTCAAGTGCTTATTCTTTGTCTTCAAGTAGTGAGCAAGAAGAAGAGCATTTCCCTATAGTTTTCTTAAATTCGCTTTCAGGTGGCTGGATGCTTCTTCATTCATTACAATTGAAAATAGGAGCAGTCATAATTTTTTAAGAAATTTGAACCCTGCAAAAGGATTATGTAATGGGACGCACCTAATCGTGAACGTATACTGACTAACCGTGTTCCAGCCATATCATATTCTCATTTATCCAATATACTCCAATGGGTAACAATTTTGTGATAAAATCTTTTTCTGAATTTAGTTGGCTTGCTAGTTTTCTAATATATAGGCCGAAATCTTGGGAGTTGTAATCATCTTGGTATATGACTATCGCGGCATTGATTTTGTCGACTTTCACTATTAAGGCGTCATTATCGCGTAGTTTTCCGGTGATGGATATGGCTGCTTTTCAAAAATAATAACAAATGACAACCACTGATAATTTAATTGGTTAAACGTGATATACTGCTGATATAACTACAGCTGTTATGACATTGAATACTGGAACAATCATAAATACTACTGCGGATAGCAAATACTGTATTTGCTTATCGAGTGTTCTGACTTCAGTTATGGAAGTACAAAAATTTACATTTACTTTTCAACATAGTCACATTTACAATTACGCATTTATCCCAACGGTGAACCAGGTTGTTTTTTTTATCCCGTCAATGAAAAATTCCGCCGGGAACATGATCCAAGTCCTTACTGCGTCCTTCACTTTATCACCTCTCTTTAAATGTAGGAAGAAATGAAAATCGCAGGGCGACAAATACGGAAGGTGTGGAATGGGTTCAAATTTCAGCTTCACAAGAGCCTCGACGGTTGCGCGCGATTAGTGAGACCGAGCATTATCGTGTTCAGAATTATTGGATCATTTGATACACGACACATACATCTTCTAAGGTTTTAGAAGACGATGAATTTCAATAGTATCATGTTTTCGGCTGTTCTCAATAAACTCTTACAAAAAAAAAAAAAATTAGTACGGGAACGTAGCTATAAGATGACAGCATTTGTCGGTCAGTACGATATTTTGTTCCCTCGTTACTTCCCAGTGCGATTAAAGCACAACGTATTCAATTAAATTATACGTTGTCCGACGAAAGTTTGACTGGGCGTGACCAGATAAATTTCAGCTTTCAATTGTTTAGGCATTGTTACAAAATAAAATTAACAATGTCTAACAATTGAAATTGGAAATTTAATTGGACACGCCCATTCAAACTTTCTTTAGATTGAGTATAGGTTAAAATTACTCCTTTGACACGGAACAGCAATTTGTGATTTAGAGGAAAATAAGTAGATGGTAGTCAGCTTTTTTAATCTGTTGTCGCTTCTCAAATATTAATTGCCCGGAAAAACAAAACGTAAGTAATTTAATAAGCCAACATGTTCAACTTTTCGTCTTCATCAGGGCTTATTCTTATTAGAGTGAAGTTAGGTTTGAAATTAACAATGAATGAATGTAACAATAAAGATTTACAACTAGTTCAATATTGTAAACAGTTCAACAAAGAAGGTTATTGATTAAATTAAGTTACAATTGTGTTAAATTATTTTAAAAGTTCATATAAATAAATGGTTATACAAGGTGATTATAATTAAACAGGAGGTGTTTAGAGCTCTGTGTTCAAAAAATAGTGGTCCAAATTCAACCAAATTTGGTATGCACACATTCCTGACCATCGGGTTCGATTTCTTAAATAAAAAAGTTAGTATAAAAATTGCCGCTGGGGTGACATATGGCGCTAATATCTGCTTAATTTGCATGTTGGATAGGTAATGCCACAAATGTTAATTATATAAAGGATCTTGTTTCATCAATTTGGATTAGCGGCAGTTATAATGCTTATATTGCCGGAACGCGCATTATACTCCAACCAGCGAATCATGAGAACTGCCAATCGCTGCGTTACCATGGAAACAAGGTGGAGTAAAATTTAGCCTCCTACTGAGGTTGCTGTTAAATGAATTGCCTTTAAATTGGTCACCCATAAAAAGGCCATTTTTTGTAATTAATGCGAAATTAATTTTCCTCAGAAGAATCATAATACTTTCTGCTTTGACATATGCTTGAGCACGTCCTGAACAAAGCGGACTTTAAACAGGAAATATTAACAATAAATAAAAGACCTGTGCAACGAGGTTAAGGCAGCCGCTGATTGGCTGATGAACTTGGCAGGATATGCCGCACATCCCAGAGGCGTTCTGAATTATTTTGGACTGGTATTATGAAAGATCGGAGATCCCAAAGTAGAATCACTATAATTCGAACTACATGTCGCCTTATTCACGCATTCAACGTCATGACCACAAGATCTATTGCAGGAGGAGCGATTCTTATAATTTATAAGTTATGAATTATCTGTTGAAGGACTATACTTGTAAAACTGTACCACCAAAGACGCAACAATGCAAATGTTGCTCTTAAAGAAAATCGATGTTTGAAGTCCTTATAAAAAGGTCCGCTCACCGTTACTAATCTCAAGAATATGATTCTGCGTTTTGAGGAAACAGAAACATTACATGTGAAATGGGAAAGGGCCGCAAACCGGTCGAACCTGAGTAGAAAAGGGATGACATTGCAAATGCAGAATCCATGACACTTGTAGTGCGCATGCGGTAACAAGGTAATTGGCCATGTCCTACTCTACAGTGCGGAATATTATGCGGCGAATACTGCAGTTTTACCTCTACAAGAATTGTTTCCTGGTGATGGTGATAAGCGGAAAGCATTAGCCTTCACAGCACGGGTGATGATCGACGATTTAAACATCTATAAGTGGGAAAAATTATTAAAACAGTAAGTTCTTTCATATATAAGCAACAGAAAGCCCATCGTATCGTTCGCCGTAAACCTGTGAAAACATTAAATTAAAAAAAAAAATCTAAAAAAAGTACCAAAAAAATTTTTTCACTTTGCTCCAAGAATTACATAAATTTCTCATGTTACAGATAAAACTATTATTCAATTATAAATTTTTAATTTTAAATATCTGTTTTGGTTTTAACCCATAATTACTCGCGTTAAATTTTGTAACTGCTTCCCTCGATTCTTTATGATCCGTTCCTTTATACAACAAATAAAATTGGAAACTGAATAAATTATTAACAGCTGTTTTGATATGTCTTTAAGGCAAAAACTAAAAATTAATATAGACAGTGAATACATGTGGACAAAAAAGTATGATCACATTATTATGAGTAACTTTTGGCTTGGGTTTTTTTTCAAGTTACAATTTATTAATAATGTTTGAAAAACAATTTTCAGTGGTCTTCTTTTTTTTGTTACATATTGTGGCTCCTAAAAAGTGCGATAATATGCGCACAGCCCCTGAACTTTATAAAGTTCATAAGTGTTTATAAATATTCATAGGTAAGTTTTTCTATTATCATTTTTTATAATCCGGAAAATGATGTTGCACAGTCATAACAGATGTTAATTTTTTTTTAATATGGGAAGTCAACTGAGAGAAACGAAACGAGAACTAAAACTGGTTAAAAATAAAAATAACTTCTCGTTAAACTCGTCACTCTCCTGCTTTAAAACGGATAAGGATTTTTTTCCATTCTAAAATTAAAACACGCATTAAATTGACAAACGACCATTTTGTCTGACTATATTAATTATTTGGTTTGTAGAAAGCCTTCATCATGTTGAATGAAAGATGGAATTTGATTGAAACGATCTGGTAATCAACTCCATCACGTCCTGAGTGAATGGGAATACCATGGTCGTTTTTAAGGAAGTTACCTAATCAGGTTCTTCTAGGATTGAGTAATAAACGAATAGCAAAATAATGTAATAAAAAATACAAAAATAACATCGAAGAGATTGTGATTGACTATTAAAACAACCAAGAAAGTAAGTCCAGAAATTCATTGAGGGGGGGGGGGGGGAGATGTACACATTCAACAAAAGAAAAGCCTAGATGAAAGTTGTACTGCTAAAATTTACATACACCAAGTTGTATACATACTCAAAAGTGTGTCCTATCAGAAGGAGCAATACTGCTTGAGCACGTTGATTAGTCTAACATTGTCGTTTCAACCTCTTCTCGAAGCTCCGCCAGCATAATCTAGTTCTTCTACGATACACTACATTCTTGATATATCCCCATAGGAAGTCCACGGATGTTAAATCAAGGGGGCGGGCGGGGAGTCCATTGTTAACCTTTATTACAGCGTGTATACATTTTTGGCCTCCTCTATAATTGGAGGCTCCTCCATCCATTCCAAGGCTCCAGTAGGTGATCCATTGCTATTATTAAAGTCTGTCTAGCCAAAGAAAACTCTGGGCACAATTATTACACTTTTTTGTAATAAAAAGCAATAAAAACTAAACTATATCAGCATCTAATACGAGGGGCGATCGATAAATAAGGTCTCCATGGCTGTAACTTTTTTTATTTGTTAACCGATTTTTCAAAATTCTTTTTGTATCTTATACTCACATTTGTCCTCTATGTAATGCACTATTCACTTTTCGACATAGTCCCCAATCCTTTCCAAGCATTGCGCCAACGCGTGACTAGTTGGGTGAACCCGTCGGAGAGGAATTCCGGAGTTGTTGTCGACACCAGGATTGAATGGCAGCGTTTACCTCGCCGTCAGAACCAACTCATGTCCCTTAAGGGGCTCTTTCTTCTTTGGGAAGTGGTGAAAGTCGCAATGTCCAAAGTCTTTCATTTTTGAACTGCAATT
The DNA here is from genome assembly GCA_023313115.1 of Rhysida immarginata. Lineage (NCBI taxonomy): Eukaryota > Metazoa > Arthropoda > Chilopoda > Scolopendromorpha > Scolopendridae > Rhysida > Rhysida immarginata. Next base: position 3,124,158 of record JAHWFO010036887.1, read on the forward strand.
TTTCATCTTTGAACTGTAGGCGCTGCAATGCCTCTGGTGTGTGGTGACTCGTGTGCGGGCGGACGTTATCGTATTCCAGAAGAGGGTCCAAAGCTGCCATTCAATCCTGGTGTCGACAACAAATCCGGAATTCCTCTCCGACGGGTTCACCCGAATAGCCACGCGTTGGCGCAATGCGTGGAAAGGGATGGAGACTATGTCGAAAAGTGAATAGTGCATTACATAGAGGACAAATGTGAGTATAAGATACAAAAAGAATTTTGAAAATCGGTTAACAAATAAAATAGTTACAGCCATGGAGACCTTATTTATCAATCGCCCCTCGTACATTTAAATGAATTTGGAAATGTAGATAGACACGCGCAGTTTTTCTAACATGGGACAGAGTAGCATAAAAATTGTATTTTTGTGTGCCGAGTTCTGGTACATTATTATTAAAATAGATTAAATGGGCTAAAGTAAATTATTAAGTAGCGGAAGAATGAAGCTACTTATTAATTTTACAATGTCCCCCCCTGTCCGTCTGTCTGCCTCCTTCATATTTTCTACATTTTTTGACCTAGAAGGTTGAAACTCGGATTGAACCATAGGCATGTTCTACTTCACTATTTAGTTTGGTTTTGATTGGCTCACTGGGATCGGAGTTACGGAGATGGGAGTTAGTGGGGATCTTCTTATCTATAGGGTACTCAGTATACAGGGTGAATACAAAAGTCTGAACCCCCCTTTTATTTTTTGAACCGAAGCAGATATGTCAATTTTGATGAATCCAATGAATAGGAAGTTGTGGGTGGCCTATCCCATGGTGCACTTTTCATCATCCCAAATATGCAAATTAGGACACATTCAAAATTTATCTCAAAAACCGTAAGGGATAGAGAAAAAAACCCACTTGCAAACTTGTTCAGCATAAAAAAACAAACAAAAAAAAATCATCCAAATCGGACCAACCAATCGCCCACTATCACGTGGTGAACTGTTTGTAGCTTACAAACAGTCACACTTTACAAGGAAAACTTAATGTTGATATTTCCACCATGTAAAGCATGCAAATCAAAAAATTAACATAAATTACCATACTCACATTCACTTTCATGCGGAAAAGCAAATAAAAGGCATGGTTCAGCACACAGAAGACAGAACAATTCCAGGATGCCAAGCTACACTGTTCCGGAAATGGTCAGCATGATGGTCAAAATTGTGGATGATTGGTTGGTCCGATTTGGATGATTTTTTTTTGTTTTTTTTTTTTATATGCTGAACAAGTTTGCAATTGGGTTTTTTTCTCTATCCCTTACGGTTTTTGAGATAAATTTTGAATGTGTCCTAATTTGCATATTTGGGATGATGAAAAGTGACCATGGGATAGGCCACCCACAACTTCCTGTTCATTGGATTCATCAAAATTGACATATCTGCTTCGGTTCAAAAAATAAAAGGGGGGGGGGTTCAGACTTGTATTCACCCTGTATGTAATTAAAGGAGTGAAATTCGATATGCAGATTCCTCTAGACAAGATCTACACTCTTATGAAGTTTGGGCTCAATTGTCTAAGTGGGGTGAGAGTTGTGATGGTAGCAGTCATACGGTTTTTAGAACTATTAACGAACGTTTTCAAATGGAAACATGCGGCATGTGATATGTCATTCGATTGGACATTGTGAGAAACGTAAACAAAAAGAGCTCCTTTTCATTTTCTAAATACAGGGTGAGTCAAAAGTCATTGGACACCTTCATAATGCTAAACCTGAAGGGAAAAAGTGAAAAGTTATGATGATAACTGATGATGGGCCATGATCGAATTACACCCCACAGGATGCGACCCATCATCCATCACCCATCATTAGTTACCATCATAACTTTTTCCTTTTCCCTTCAGGTTTCGCATTATGAAGGTGTCCAATGACTTTTGATTCACCCTGTATTACGTTCGAGAAAATCAATTTTTGAAAAAAAATTGGGTTAAAAGTAGACAAACTCAGATTTCCACTATTTACCTGGGACAACAGGTGGATTCATGTCCGAGAATTGGCTTCAATATAAGATCTGTGCCAGATGGGTTCCTAAGCAACTCTCAGAGAATCACAAAACCACCCAGGTGGAAATCTGTTCCATGCTGCTGCAGCGATAGGACAGGGAAAGTGAGAGCTTCCTAAGGCTTGTTGTGACCACCGACGAGACATGGATTCATCATCATACTCCTGAAAGCAAGCGTGCGAGCATGGAGTACCGACACACCGACTCACCACGACCCAAGAAATTGAAGATGACAACGAAAGTGATGGCGACTGTATTCTGAGACATTAAGGGTATCATTCATGTCGATTTTCTTGAAGAATGTCGAACCATAAATGCATCCTATGACATTTTGAGAACGTCCCTGAAGCCAGCACTAAGGAAAAAGTGACCAGGACCCCTAACCAGCGGTGTTTGAAAACGAAAAACAACCAAAGTGATACGGAAACAATTGCCTGACGCGTTTCGATTTTACATCATCATCAGAGGCGAACAATGTTACAAAGTTTAACTGGAAGGCGGTCCCCCTTATATACTTCCCCTGTATGGCGGACCTAATGGAAAGTAGAGGTCTCTGGTCTTCCAGTCCAACTATGAAATCTATTAAGCCGTCCCTCTCGAATGATATTTGATTGTTGAGGAGGGTACTGCCCGAGCGTTGTGATCTTCTGATTTCGATTTCCTTGTGTATTAATATCCTTGTCTCTGTCCTTTCCTCTCCACGGTATGGAAATCGAATGGAAGTAACAAAATTGATCCTACTGAAAAAAATCATGTTATCGATATCTCTCAAGAGTGTTGGGATTGTCGCATATTGAGATAATAAATAAATTCAATAAATATTTAATTAATTTAATAATGCATAGTGTCAATACAAAGCACATAATATTCATTAATTATATATTGTAGTTAATCGTTGATTTCCTAATTGTTGTGGTAATGCGCGTGTATCTCAATCGCAATGGATATGTGGTTGGAATTTTTTGTCTTCATATATAATAAAAATGATTATGTTCCATTTTAAAAGTGTTTAAACTTAATGAGTCCACGCCCAACAAAGAGCTCAACATAAATTGAATAGCTATTAGAATGATATTTTGAATGTGAGCTAAGTCTATCCAAAAATTACATGTATTGATGATTTACTTTTCTTCCGAAATTGTGCCTTAAAATTGTTTCTGAAATCAGCTAACGGAAAATAATCACCGATAATAAATTTAATATTCGTGTACTTCAGTAGCAATATAATTTCATTGACCTCTATTTTTGTGTTTGTGTGTAAATCTAACACCTTTTGAATAGAAAAATTAATTTCAGTAAACATGATTTCTACGAGTGTAGGCCACCATTTTCATTCACGAGAGAACACACTACAGGTCACGAACTCTGTACCATGAAACACCAGCCTTCCTCATCCTTCAACATTCAAAGAGCTTATGTTCAAGCATGATGAATAGGGTTGATCCTTCAACTTTAATTAATAGAATTGTATTTCAACATTATTTTGAAAATTTAATTTTCTCTGAGTAGTGAATCACAAAAATATTAAATATTAAAAAAGACTTCCTTATTTCATTGGAGAAACCTTAAAAAGCCACAGTTTTTATTTTACCATTTTCACCAGACTTGAAGTAGCCTGATAACACGAGACGCCGATGTCAGTCTCTTGGCGTAATAGACCAAAATGCTTGGTAGTATTTCAAGTTGGTTAATGTCATATATTAAAGTCCAATAGCATTAGCAAATACTTAATCAGTGCAGGATCATCGAGATTTTCTGCTTTTAACATCAATGAAGATTTTCAAAGTGAAGATCAACCTGTTTCAAGGTAATCTACACTACAAAATGGCAAAACACTATGCATCGACCTACATCTAAAAATAACACGCAAATTAATCGAATTTTCCTAAATCAAAACCCGAACTCATCTGGTTTACGCTTCTTTGTAGCTGCCGGCTTTGAAATTGTCTTCAACTTCAAAATAATTCAATGTCGAAAATAAGTTTTTAAATGAATTTATGCTTTCTTTTGACGTTTGTGAAGACATTGTTCCGAAACAGATTTTTTTATAAGAAAATTTGCCAAAATCTAATTTTTTCGGCGTTTTTAGTTTAGGTTAAATTATTGTTAGGTTAGGTTAGAATAATTAAACCAAAATTAAGCTTCCCGAGTCTAAATCCTCATCGATTCCAATCATTGTTGTAACCATCAATTCTGCTGAACCATGAGGATACTGTTTCAAAGTAATTAAGAAAATAAATACTTTGCAATTTTAAAATTAGTGCTATAAAAAACTAAGCAATAAGAAAGAAAACGTGAAACATTTTAAAAAGCGAAATGATCTTCAATGTCCATTTCCTTATTTATAAGTTAATTAACTAGCAGAGGTACCCGGCGTTGCCCGGGATAATTACACTTGGATGTAAACAGAACAATCTCAAAAAATTAAATTAAATTTTGCAGTATCTTAAAAATAAACACATGAAAATGCTTAGAATTAATACAGTAAAAATTCTTAATGAAAACTCGAATAAAATTTTTTTAAAGGCTCACAATGGCTGGACCTCTCCAATAATTTCTTACTCACATAATCTTACCTCAGATGTATACCCAGTGTTGTTGCAATTTCCACTCTTCTCTCAATGTGTTGAAGCAAAACTTGGCCATTCATCACTTTGTGCAGTCTAGCGGTCGCCGATTAATCTATTTACTTGCTTCTCATTTGCTCAATACATCTCGGAGCTAAAGGAGTGATTCCTCTGTCGTGTTTCCACTCTTTCTCAATAGTCTGCAAACTCTCCATTATCTCCAGTTACTGATCATTTTTAAAGATTTTCAAGAAATTGTTATATATATTACATGCCATATATTAATCTAGCAAAGGTACCCGGCGTTGCCCGGGATAATTACACTTGGATGTAAACAGAA
>JAHWFO010036887.1:3129111-3155491 GCA_023313115.1 Rhysida immarginata
CACATGAAAATGCTTAGAATTAATACAGTAAAAATTCTTAATGAAAATTCGAAAAAAATTCTTTTTAAAGGCTCACAATGGCTGGACCCCCAAGGATGCCACTGCTATTTTAAATAATTTCTTACTCACGTAATCTTACCTCAGATGTATACTTAGTGTTGTTGCAATTTCCACTCTTCTCTCGATGTGTTGAAGCAAAATTTGGCCATTCATCACTTTGTGCAGTCTAGCGGTCGCGGATTCTTCTATTTACTTGCTTCCCATTTGCTCAATACATCACGGAGCTAAAGGAGTGCTTCCTCTCTCGTCTTTCCACTCTTTCTCAATAGTCTGCTAACTCTCCATTGTCTCCATTTACTGATCATTTTTAAAGATTTTCAAGAAATTGTTAAGTACTAAGAACTCTCTTTTCTAAGAAAAGCCTGAATAACAGGGATTCTATGCATTGTTACAAATTGAAACTTATCCATATTGCATTGTTATAATTCTTGGAAAGGACTGCTTTATCATTGCATCATCATTTTGAGCTCATTGTTATTGGTGAATTGCGTGTTGAAACCATTGTTGATACCTATTGTTGCACAAACTTTTATTTGCATTGTTGGTCATGAGATATATATTGTTGGTCCGTGCAGAGTGTTTGTGAATTGCGTGTTGATACCATTGTTGCAAAAACTTTGTCTTGCATTGTTGGTCATGCGATATTTCTCATTAATATGCCCTGCCATAACCATGAATATCGATTTTTTATCGATAATTATTATTTTTTCGAAATCTGATGTAGACAGTGACCTTCCTCATGCTTTGAAGGTCATGTATGCGAAATTTCATCAAGATCGGAATAAAACTGTAGATTTGTATAAAAAACGTACAGACCCACCCACAGACAGACCCACAAACATCCTTCTTTATATATATAGATAGATTCTTTATCATATAATCCCGATTATAGGCCGCAGATTTTAAAAACAAACTCTTGTCAAATAAAATGAAATTATTGCCCAAAAAATACAAGCTTATGGTATTTTCTAGCAAAAAATACGAAGGTTATCTCTCATTGTAAAATTCAATTAATATTACCTGCTTACTGTATCGAGTTCAATATTTATAAAAAGTCGTAGATACAGGTGAAAAATCATAGTGGGCATGCTTCCCAGTATAGCAAATTTATGAACTAGGCCTAGTAAAATAAAATATCGGGATCCGCCTATGTTTTAATATTATCTGTATTTTTGTATAATATAAATAAGAATGTTTAAAAAACTCGGTTTTATAACGTTTATTTAAGAATAGTTCATTTCCCCCACTCTTTCGAGAGACATTTTCAAACTGCGGGCTTTACAAGGAACAATATGATATTTTTCATTAAAGTGATAGTTTTTACGTTTCTGATTAACGTAAAAAGCAGGTATTTGTTTACAGAGCCTTAATGTTAACAGCTAATTCATATCATCTTATTAATTTGATATCTAACAATGCTCTTGTTTACAAGCAACCTGGAACTTTAAATAGCTCTATACAAATGATTTGCATATCATGTCCATCAATTAAAAAGTGTCCTAATTGCCATTTTAACACAACTGACGGATGAAACCTCAATCAAATACGGACATCAGCTGTTCAAACGGGTTTTGCGAGTTCTTTATATAGAAGGCTTTTTCGGGTGTAATATTTCGTGTCGCCTATATTAAGAAAATGACTTTCCTACATTTTCCCCTACTCTTTCTACTCGTTTTCTTTTCTCTGTCTCTCTCCCTCTCTTTTTTTTTTCTTACCGGTAATCCTTGTTATAATTCACTGACCCGTCTGGCTTCATTGACGCAGGCGCAGTCGAGACCAACAGCCATTCAGACACGACTCCCATTACAAATGAGGAGATTTTTCGCTGAGGGAGACGACAAGGTCAGAGCAACGGAAGGAAGAGTCAGAGAAGAGAACAAATTAAAAAAAAAAGTGCGTATAAAAAAAGAACAGTACAGACAGAAGGAAAAACAATTTCTAAACAATCTACACCAAATGAAGAAAAGGGATGTTTATCAATTTTCTTTTATAATAACTAGTTTCCTTCTTACCTAGTTTTTTTTTGCATTGCTGGTTTATTTACGTTTTCACTTATATGTAACTTATATAAGAACTGATATCACGTTTAAACTCGTATTTATTTAAGACAATAAAAGCCGCCTTCCTCTTATTGTCCTCTACAAATTTGTCCTCCCTTCCGTCCCCCTCTCATAACGCTGAGGAAACTCGTTTTTCGAGGAAAGCTTTAAATGTTTAGCATTTGTTTATTTACGAGTGTGTTTTTCTACACAAATTTTTAACCTCGTCGAGGAGCAGCAAAGCAATTAAAGACGTCGAGGAGCATTAAATTACAAGAAATAAAAAAATAGAGAATTCTTTTTGTCGTCTGGATCTCCCCATCAGCAGACTCGCTAAAACACACCATCCTCACCTGAATGTCCTTTCAACACCGAAAACGGAATTTCTCATTAAAAGCCGGTCTCTATCATCATGTATGATTGACTTTATGTAGGTCAAAGATCACTCTAATCAATATAGAATTATTTACACAAAAGAGAGTTAGTGGAGCAAATCGAATTTGACTCTGGTTGAAATGCTCGCATTTGTGTGGGTATATGCGTTTATTAAGAAATATCCCCTTAATTCTTTTGTGTCCGTAAAATCATTGAAGTGCTTCCACCAACTGCATCGTGTTTCTCGGATTTCTAAGATTTCAAAAGATTAGTCATTTGTACTTTCTACAATGTGAACCAAGTTGGTCCTGAATTACACAGAAAATTTAGGAGAAGGCCATAGGGAGGGAAGCATTGAGAATTGTGTAACATTGCATCATCGGTTTGATTCATTCTGCGTGAACGTGAACATTTTTTTCATAGATTGAAAAATTTAGAGGCCACGGTGAAAGTAAATTTTAAATTGGTATTTTATCGGTCCGAAACCATAATACGAGCATCGTGTTTTAAAATTTAACATTATTACAGCCCATTTACAAAATTTAATCCTTAAAGATGTCATCAGTATTTTTACACCCTTCTTTCATCTGTTTTAAATTACTTATTTAAAATTTTATTTATTTGTGCATCATGTTCAAATCTCCATCTCTCCCTCCATGAATTCAAAGAATCCTAGATAACTCAAAAACGTCTGTTTTTAGGTCCCGCATGGGATTATTTAAACATTCTTTTCTTGTGGAGGATATTTAAAAAAGTGCCCGCGTATTTGATAATATTTTTATTCCCTTCCGCTTCCTTGCATAGTTGAAAGACATCCAAGTACCCGCTTCAATTGCCTTCATTCAAAAGCGATGTCGGCGTAGATTCTACATCGTTATTCTACTGGGAAATATTACACTCACTAGAGAAAAGTCCTGCAACATTTCATGTGTTTGCATAGTTTTGATTTACTCTAAGCATGTTTGTACAGTAAAAAAATGGCGCTATCAACTAAACACTTACATGTACCTAATGTAATTTCTGACCAAAGATTATGAAGAGAAACGATCAGATCATCCACTGTTTGGGTTCGTTTTGCTTTAACCTTTTTTTCAAATGACTCCAAAGGTTTTCAATGATATTGAAGTCTGGTGAATGACCTGGTCAATTCGGAACCCTAATTCCCAACTTCTCAACGTAATCCATAGTTTTCCGTGTTTTGTGTGGAGGTGCTCCATCATGTTGGTAACCAAAATCCCTGTCCGATAAATAGTAGTCAGCAGTAGGTAGTAGCTGTTCATACATGAAAGATCTACTTTCATTCTTCCTTGCCGGAAAATAGCACAAAATATTCAGTTGAAAGTCAGCGCAGACGCATTATCTCCGTATTTATTTTTTTTCCAAATAGTCTGTGAAAAAAAATATCCAGAATGTTTATATAAATTGATACATTTATGTTCTCTTTCACAATGTGAAAACTTCCTGGTCCTTCATTTGTCATACTTCCATATAACATCACTCCTGGTGAATGCTTAACAGTTTTTGATATGCAGCTAGGCACCAGCTCTTCAGCCTTTATTTTCCGAGCACTGTAGTCTTCCCATATTAGAACATCACTTACAGGTTTCATCACTGAATACAATTTTGTGCCATTGACGAATATCCTAATCTCAGTATTTAAAATGTTTGCTCTTCATCCTTGCTGTTAGAAAAGGTTTTCGCTTTGTAGCTTAAAACTACTCCATTTCATGCAATTAATGGCGTCTCAGTCGTCCCGTTATATCTTTTTTAATGACTGTAGCCCATTCTTTAGTTATCATACTGATAGCATGGATGTTTTCACAAGATTTTTATTAATACCCTATTTTGGGTCTTGGAAGTCTTTCTTGGGCACCCAGATCGAAGCCGCATATTGTTTTTTCCAGTTTCTGCAAACGTTATGGTTATTTTACCACCTGTAAATCGATGAATTCTAATATATTTGGTAATTTGATTATTTGAGGATCCTTATTGATGTTTTTTTATCATTAGTTTGGAAACGTTTTTCTCAATTAGTACACACGATCTTGTCATTATGCAAATCAATGAAAATGAAAAGAATAATGTAAACTTCAAAATAAGTCTTGTATGCAAATGAGTTAAAATGATGTTGTTAATTCCATTGATAGTAAGGGTAAATAGTAACTTAATCATGTTTGTAATATATTTTCATATTTTTTTACAAGTCTTCAATGGACGGTCTTCCTCCTATGTAACTGCTTTTCTAAATGCTTCACACTAACAAATAGCAAGACTTTTGCGAGTTAATACTTTTGTAAAATAATCTATTAATAATCGAACAATTGTATATGTTTTGTTGAAAGAGTCATTTTTTGTTATGGTGTAGAAAAATGCTTAGACAAAATCAAAAATATGCAAATACAAGAGATGTTGCAGGACTTTTCTCTAGTGGATATATTATTGCACAACAACATTAATTAATCAGCGATTTTATTACAATATTATAATTTCAATTTTTAGCTTACGCTTGTTCATGGATTTCTTAAAGTGTAAAAAGTGTGCATTTTTTTAAAAAAAAATTTTTACTACACAAACTAACATTAAAGAAATTAGGATTTGATTGTACGAGCTGATCTTTTATAAGGCATGCAAATAATATCCCCGTGTCAAATAATACAAATGATAATATTCATATTTTTAATCATGTTTTACATTGCATGTGACTAAATTTTTGTTATTAAACTATATTAACAAATGACATTATTAAACTGTCAAGGTCGTTATAAACGTCATAAACATTAGAAAATATTGCTACAAAAGGATCAGAATAAAATTTGTACGATTGACGAGCCTTCTTCTCTCAAAGTTGCACGCCGTATAGGCATAATATTTTTACAACATACAGTATTGAATTTAATTGAATCCGTTCTTTAAATTGTAATTGTCGTTCATTTGGCAGCTTGTATTCCATGGTCAAGCGCTACTTATCTTTTAATCTTACGAAAGGGAAAACAATAGGAAAATGAAATATGTTCTTTCAATTTAGAATTAGACCTTCAGTTGTAAAATTAAGAAAAATAGTTTTATTACTCATCTTTATATTTTAATCACGGGTATTTTTCCTATCCATTACTTCAAATCAAATCTCATTTTCCTTCCATCATTGAATAATAGATATACAGCATATAGCTTTAAATGCCCTTTTCATGTTCATATCAAATATTAAATTGTCAAATAACAGCTTTTCTTTAAAGGTTTTTATTCGCAAAAGAAATCTCGTTTCTCTCCTTCGTTTTGCAATCCTTTAACCCGGCTTCTTCGCTCTAAGGAAAGTGCACTTGCACGGCTTCCTCGCTCTAAGGAAAGTGTACGGCATCACGGTCTTTAAGCTTTGTGGATTAAGATAAAATTTTCTTCCTCGCAAATGTGTCTTTTATGAAACCATCAATAAAATCTTTTGAAATCGCTTAGGAACAATAGAAAGTTATCTTTCTATATTTCGCTAAGCGAACACACTGGAGAATAAATAGGAGCTCATATGTAGGCCATGGCCTAAAGTTGAAGGGAAAAAAAAAAGAAACCATGGAGTATGTAATTGAAGAAATAGAAGGCGGTGCAAGCAAATTTAAACACGCTTTAATCATTTTTATGAGCTTATTTTTTATTATTACAAAAATAAATTGAAACTTTATTATTCTTCATTTAGAATGGGGATTTGGTTTGATGCATTTCTAAATTGGTGTTTACTTGGAATAAAGGTGATGGCTGATTAATTTAATGCAGTTTGACGGATTCGTAAGTAAATTTAAGAATTTCTCGATATTATCGAGTGCTTGCCAAATTGACAATACTGTACTTCAAAATTTTATTAAAGCTATTGAATTCCACTGTTATATTTTCGTCACGATAATTCCTAATATTGTTCGGTAAGCTTAAAAGTTTGAAGACTTCTCTATTTTAATATATATTTCAATATATTATTATTGTTAAATTAATTTGAATATTTCTTTTCATTGTTCAAAGATAACTTGAAAAATATTAATGAATCCTCTTCTAAGAACAATATATTTTTTGTGAATATATAAATGATTTTAGTGTGAAATAGCGTGCAATAATAGTTAAAATTATTCTCAGGAATAGCAGTTTTATTTATTTTCCTAGAGAAGTCATGGAGCACAGAATTCGATCGGCGGGGGGGATATCTCGATCGTCCTCTCCCGGATCTTGAAGAGATGAAATGCATCTTCTTACCCTCTGAGAATAATAAATTGACATTTTTGTTGTTACAGAAAATAAATCTATTTAATAAACATGAAAATAAAAATCCTATGATGCCAAACCCTTTTTGCCTTACCACTCTCTAAAAGTGAAGAAAATATTTTTCACCTATGTATTCGTTTCAGAAACCCAAAAAAATTTTTTTTTCTGAAATCGACTTAACAACTCATGATTCGAAAAGATATGTTGAATTCTGGAAAATAAATCTGTCTGTACATTTGCATATACGTATATGACCAATTTTATGCAACTAACTCCTTTGAAACGGCAAATAGCACAGCCGATATATACCGTAAATATATTACACATTCTTAGAGGGTACCGTTAATTGTGTCTTAGCATATATCTTATGTCAATTGGGTAACCTTTTAGAGATATTAAATTTTTTCTAAAAACTAAAAAATGGCTGTAGCGTCAAACCAGCGAGCCGAACTCAATAAACTCGACATGTACAGACTTCTGTCATTAAGGCAAATTTTTTTTGTAGATGATTTGTTTGGCTCTGATGAGCCGTTTTGGAGTTATAAACGACGCCCCCCCCCCCGGGGGGCCCCCCCCCCCACGCCGACAATTCTTTTGTAATAACAAAATTAATTCGTACTTACAGGGACCCTTAAACTATGCACTGATGTGTTTTTCATGGAATGGGCTAAGTCTTTTTAGAGTAATTAATTTTTTTTTAATAAAAATTAAGAAATGACAGAAGCATTCATTTCATCGATCAAACACAATAAAAACAACATGAACGGCCTCCTCTCATTGAGACGAACCTTTTTTGAATTAAAAAAAAAACTATTTGGCTGCGAAGAGTCATTTTGGAGTAATTAAGGTTCCCAACCCCTGCCCCCACCCCAACAGATTTTTTTTTTCTTTTTTGAATCCGTATCGTGACCTCGTGGTAGGCCTGTGCGAATGTACCATTCCGCCATTCCAATTTATTTTAAACTTTTTTGTACTTTTTTTAATAACGTTTTAATTTGGTGATATTACTTTTTAAAACGCATAATAGAAGAAGTACACATGTAGTACAGTATATGGCAATCATTATTATTAATTTTATTAAACAAGTTGACGGCATACAGCTCTGAAGTATGACTAATTATTTCACGTAAAGCACCATTCAGGTTATAATATGTAAAAAAATTTTTTTAAGTATGTAATAACTATTTAAATAATTTTTATCTTCGTATTAGACGTGACCCCGAAACCATAATCCTCCCAATCCCAGGCATATTCTAATCAGTATTAATCTTCTTAAAATGAAAAGTAAAAAAAAATTATTTGAAAGAGCATTAAAAATACAGTCAACGAAGAATATTTGCCACTGCAGAGCCTAACAGTTTACTTTGCAAAAAATTGTGATTAAAACTATTGTTAGTTACCAAGCTCTTTTTTTTTTTGAAAGGAATAGAAGCATACCCCTAGAAAAACAATTTAAAAGTGTCGAAAGTGAGCTAGTGTGATAAAAAATAAAATGCTCCCTGCGGAAACTTAAATAAAGAACTGGCTCCCTTCTTGTGTAAAGAACCCTTCGTGACTGTGGAGGGGACGTTGTATTATAGAGCCACCAGAAAACACCTGCAAAAAATAACTGTGCCCTGGATGCCATTCTCAAAAGATAATTCCGAATATTTACTCTGATTATTGTGATTATAGTTTGTCCAATGAAAGAAAAACTGAGCGTGCCCAAAAAAAATTTCCACTTTCAATTGTTAGACATTGTTGCTATTAAACTTAAACAATATCTAACAATTGAAATTGACCTTTATCATAAACTCTCGTTCTCACACACTTTCTTAGCATTCGTAGCCTTGACTACCCATGTGACCACACAGGCCAGCCGCCAGAAATGTTTGGGCCCCTGACAACTGGGTACGTGTGGGCCCCTCTGGGCTCTGCCTCGTGCCTGATGCCTTTTCCCAAGCGTGGCTGACGAGGCCCCCCTTCCGTTGGGGCCCCGGACTAGAGTCCCGTTTGCCCCCCCTCTGGCGGCGGCCCTGGACCACATAAAAAATGGATTCCCTTGGTCGTGTTGTAAGCATTTGTGATTTGAGTAAAATTCACTTTTTTTACATTTTTCATAGGTTTTTACTACTTTAAAGATTTTTATTATTATCTTTATTAATTTAACATACATTATTAACCTGAAATTTGCAAAATATGATGATTTAAATGTTTACTGATAACCTTTCATAATTTTAATTTAATAGTCATTTCCAAATTACCTATAAAATTATTTTCTAATGATGTTTATTTCTTTCTCCTCACTCTGACAATTGGGAATACAACAATATTTAGCCATAGCAATAAAAATTTTGAACAACAACAATTAAAACTTTCACTTAAGATCAATGACGTATATTAAAGATAGACTCCGAATCCTATTGTTAACAGCGGCAAAAAGTGAAGCAAATTGAGCCATGACAGTTCTGGGCAGGAGTGAGCCGTGGATTAATTAGCTGTCTGGCTGCTTTGTTTTTGAAGATTTTGGGCCCGAGGAATAATTAATTCAAAACCATTATTCAAAGTTGTTTTGCGTACAACTGTACAAACAGACAAGAAAAAGGATCAGGAATCATTTTCCACAAAAATAAATCAAAAATACGTAACTAAAATGAAAATACGTTACTGAAAGATAATCGAAACGAAATTGAAACTGAAACCATGATCGAAAAATTGTTTATAAAATATAATAAAATAATTCAAATACAAAGTCAAAGAAAAGATAAACTTATCACTCCGTGATCGGCGTGTGAAAGAATTATTAATCAGCTACTCTCGTGTTTAGCCATGCGTTTTGCATCATCTTCACTCACTTTCAGCCATGACAGTTCTGGGCATGGAGCTTCCTAATTTGCTTCAAGTTACAACAATAGGATTCGGAGTCTATCTTTAATATACGTCATTGCTTAAGATTTCGTTAACACGTCCAGTGTCCGCCATTTGCATTTTGTAAAAAAATCAGTGACGTTTAGTGGCAACCAATCACAATACAGGGGATAAAGGTCAATTGGAAATTTGTACACTATATTTATGTGGTCATGCAGAATTGTCATAGTCTCAGAGCAGATGAGCAGATTCAGGCACCACGATATATCAATGGGAGTAAGCCCCCTTCAGTATCATAGGCTCTTAAGGCAATTGGCCCACTACTCCGCTGTTTTGGGCTGTAAAATACAGGGTGTATCAGACTATCCGTGCCCGGCTTTTTTCTCGAAGTTCGACGTCCTAGAAATTTGGAAAAAAAGTTACATAACTAAAGACTATGTGAAAAATTTAATGGTGGCTTTCCCATTTTCCAGAAATGGCTGAAAATGGGCGTACCCGCCCAAAAACTTTAAATGGGAACATGGATCGAATAAGGTGTCATTGGATAGGTATTGGAAAAAGAAACAACTTTTGTAGGAAATGTTTTTTTCCAGTCGGCTTCCTTTAGGAAATAAACATTAAAAACACTTTCACATCACGTGTTTCTAAGATGAGAGCTGCTGATGGTCTGGCTGCCGTTTGACAGGATCCGACTGTCTCCACGAGACGGCTCTCTCATGACTCAGGAGTAAGCCACATGACTGTGTGGCGGATACTCCACAGCAACGGCTTCAACCCTTCCACATTCATCTCCACCAGGCGCTTAGAGGGTGTGACTACCAAAGGAGACTGAATTTTTATCAGTGGTTTAGAAACCAGTCACAGAATTTCCATTTATCGGTGTTGAAGGAACAGAGAGGTGAACATTACTGGGCCCAGGAAAATCCTCATTGGCTCCTTGAGGTAGATGACCAACATGTGAACACGTGACGTTGCATTTCGGAGGCTACATTATCGGTCCGTATTTCTTCCAGGGTAACCTGAACAGGATAGTTCATGTTCACTTTCTGGAAAGCGTGTTGCCTGAACTCCTTGAAGATCTTCCCTTAGTGACGAGGGTTGGCACGCAGTTTCAGCAGGATGGCTATCTGAATGTGCTCACGATGGATTGGTAGGGCTGGACTCGTAGCATGGTCCCCTTGATTTCCAGACCTCACTTCCCTTGATTTTTTCCTCTGGGGACAGCTAAAAGAAATCGAGTACTAAGAAGAGCTGACAACGAGGGAGGAAATGTAGGACCGAATAAGGAGGGCATGCACAAGCCTAAGAGGCCATCCTCTCGCTTGTAATAACGTCAGAAGAATGGCAGCAGTAAAATGGATGGCAGTTTGAACATTTAATGTGATGAAACCTGATTTGCTCAAAAATGTTTTTATTGTTTATTTCCTGAAGGAAGCCGATTGGAAAAAAAACCCCACTTTCTATAAAAATTGTTTCTTTTTCCAAAACCTATCCAACGACATCCTATTCGACCAATGTTCCCATTTAAAGCTTCTGGGCGGACCTCGGGTGCGCCCGTTTTTAATCAGGGATAGCCACCATTAAATTCTTCACATCGTCTCTGGCACGGGTGGTCTGATACACCCTGTATATACTCAAATATAATAGTTATGCATTGCTCACTAACATAAATTATCATTTAACCTTATTTATTGTTATTTATTGATTGTCCTTTATTATAAAAAAAACCCGAGTTGGGCTTCGGCCTGTTGGGGGATAACTCCGCGGATTGTTTAGATTATAAATTTATTTTAAATTTATTTAAATTTTATATGTATGAGAAACAGTATGTCGAATACTCAAAGAATGACAGTTCTGAAACAATACTTCAAGCCATAGGCACAAAAGTAAAAGCTGGTGGATGAAAGGGGTAACGGTAATAAGGCAACACGACAGATCACAAATCAGATTACAAAAAAAAAAAAAAACCCAAAAGGATAGGTTGACGAACTCGCGTCCCTGATTGATTAAAACAGCAGAAGACCATCCAATATACTTTATTGCAGAAAAAACAGGAAAGCTCGCCTACTATGAGCCAAGAAGCGCCGAAATTGGACACAGAATAAATAGAAAAATGTCGCTTGATCCTATGAGTTTCAGTTCATTTTCCACCCTGTTAATGACTTTATGAGAATATGGTATAATCCAGCACGAATTTATCTTGCCAAATTACAACTCTGCAGGTAGGAAAGGTGGAATAATGGTCTAGGGAATTTTTTTCGAGCTACATTTGGTGCCCTAATACTGAAAACATCTCTTAATTCCAGAAGCTATCTCAGCATTGTTGCAGAGCAGAAGATCACTTTGAACAGGACAATGCACTCTGTCACCTGCTCGGTTGGTCTTGGCAGTTCATTTTCAAGTACTGAAATGATTGACAAAACATAGAAAGTATTGGAATTTCACGTACGTATACAGGCCTCTTTTAGAAGTGTATCAAAGGTGCTCTTCGAAGTGTACTTTTTTCAGCATTGTCTTCGCCACCCACCCGTTCATCCACCCCGACCGTCCATTAATTTGGAACGGTTAAAGATTTTCAAATTCTTTAACGGATTCTGTTTTTACTATGGAGTAATCCAATATTGTAGCTTATCAGAGATCATTAATATATTTTACAGTCAAGATCAACTACGCCAAATATTAGGTCAAATAGTTTTAATCAGTAAATGAATACTACAAAAATCGTCGCCTGTCGATCTCGTCCAAAGATTTTTTATTTTTTATTTAACAATTGTCTGACTGCTTCTTAAGGTCAAAACTACTTCTTGGATCTACTATCAAGAATTTTTAAGACTATTTTTATAGTTTCCTGTATTTGTTCAGACTTTATGGCCTTCTTGTATATTACAATTGAAAAGTGTCCCTTTGTGAAATTGGAATTGGTTCTTGAAATTCGCAATAATGTCACACAATCTGAATAGCTTCCCAGTAAATAAAGAAGCTCCTTGCGTCATATCAATCTTTGCTCACGAAAGACATCATTTTTCTGCGAATATAAACAATTATTTGACACAAACTCATATTGAAATGTTTATTTTCGCCTTTTAATCAGACTAATTAATGATTCTAGGGATACTTTCAACTTCAACTAGCTTTGCGTTCGATGTAGTAAATGAATTTGTTAAGGTAGATGAGTGAGTTGGTGGAGGCTTAAATATACAGATGTTTGATTCCCACATGATTATTGTAATATTAGTAATATTTTTTGATTTTATAACAGGCGTTTGGATATTTAGTATTGGGCGCTTTTTCCCCTCCTTTAACGCCAAAATTAATGTCTAGGCTATGTTAAATTAAAAAAAGAAGCATTTAAATGTGTTAAAGATATCTCCAAAAAAGTGCCACAACCAAGAAGCAATTATATCTCCAGTGTGTGCCAAAAGAAGCGGGACGGTCGAATATTTCGCGAAATTTACATCGGATCGAAAAACTGAAAAACACGTGTTCAATATTTTTAAAAAATCTATCGAATGACACCAAACACGACCCCCGGGGGTGGAGCAGGGGGCAACTTTAAAATCTTAAATGGAAACCCCCATTTTTTATTGCAGATTCAGATTCTACGTGTAAAACTATATTCAGTACCATAAAAATTTCCACCCCCACCCACCCCCCGGGGGTATAATTAAGAGGAAATCAATTTTTTCAATGAAAATAATTAACATACTCAATACAGTATTTTAATGCAATTTGTAACATTGTTTAATTCTTGATGGATGGTTTTGTTATCATGGAAAATAAGATTTGTGAAAAAAAATCTAACAATGATAGTACGTATTTTCATTTTATAAAATGCAAATATCATCGTTTAAATTAACATAATAAAATACTTCAAATTACTCTTTCTTATTCTTTCCGCTTGTAAACAAATTCTTTTCTTTATTAATAAATACGTAAACAAAAAGTGGACTATTTTTGTTGTGATTTTTTGTGCTTCATCCATTTGGTAGGTACTTTTTAAATGACACATTATCTCAATTGTTTAAGTTGATTCAAGCAGATGAACCTTCATCTGTAAAGAAAAATTTGACTTGAAAAAGTGTTTTTTTCTTTCAGAATGGCTCATCTTAATGAACAAGAAAGAATATCATTACTGATGATGGTAGGCTGGGGTGATAGGAAAAGGTCATACTCGGAAGCAAGAGATATTTTCAATGATACTTTTCGAATTGGAATGGATCCTATCTCCAAATCGACTGTGGAGAGAACGGTTAGAAGATTTGAAGCTACAGGCTCTGTGAAAGATCGAGCTAAATTAGGAAGACCAAAGTCAGCAACAAACGAAGAAGAAGCGTTGAATGTTTTATTATCATTTACGGAAAATCCTCACAGTAGTCTTCGTAGAACTGCTCAAGCTCAAGAAATTGGTACATCTTCAGTCCGCAGGATTTTGAAAAGCAATAAATTGCATCCTTACAAAATGACACTTGTTCATGAGATAAATGAAGATGATCCCGACCGACGTTTAGAATTTTGTGAGGACATGATGCTTAGAATAGATTAAGATCCAGACTTTCTTTACAACATTGTATTCTCAGATGAAGCAACATTTCAATTGAATGGTACTTGGAATCGGCATAATTGCAGGTATTGGGCAGACGAGAATCCTCATTGGATGCGAGAGAGCAAAACCCAATATCCACAGAAATTAAACGTTTGGGCTGGAATAATAAATAATCATTTGATTGGGCCATTCTTTATCGATGGTAATCATACTGCTCAAAGGTATGAAAACATGCTTCGAAATGAAATAATTCCAGCAATAAGGGAGATTGCTGGCAATAACTTGGAGCACGTTTGGTTTCAGCAAGATGGTGCTGCACCTCATTACGGACGGAACGTTCGTAATTATTTAGATGAACATTTTCCTGATCATTGGATTGGACGAAGAGATCCGATCGAATGGCCTGTCAGGTCACCAGATTTAACTCCACTTGATTTTTTTCTTGTGGGGTTATTTAAAAAATCGGGTTTACGAAACGAAACCTCAAAATTTGGATGAATTGCGTCAGAGAATAATTGATGTAGCTGCCCAAATACCTGCAGAATACTTAAACAATTCCATCGAATCTGTTTACATCGATTAGCTTACTGCCAGGAAGTAAACGGTGCACAATTTGAGCATTTACTACAATAAAGTTATTGGCGCCAATCTTGAGAGGCAAGGGGACTCACCTGAAACAAGCACCCCGAAGGGAACAAAAAACTACTACGTCCACGTCGTTGTTCCTGGGTTATGCTAAACGTAGTTTTTTTACTAAAGTCAGATACAAAATCAACGAAAGACGTTAACCTCATATTAGCTGTAGAAATACTTTCACTTGCGAGAAAGAATTGTTTTTGCAATTAGAGCGCCATCAAATCGGTCGACTGTCATACTGTATCATTAGATAGCCTTTTCAAAAATACTAATTTTGTGTTCCGAAGCGTATGTCCCGAGAAATTTGACCGTTTGCAGACTTCTGATCTGTATTTGTTTTTCTGCGATTACAGCGCCATCTGTCGCGAATCAAAAAAAATTTTCAGCTAAAACTTATTCACTTTTTCACGTAGAATCCGAATCTGCAATAAAAAATGGGGGTTTCCATTTAAGATTTCAAAGTTGCCCCCCGCTCCATCCCCGGGGGTGGGGGGGGGGGGGGTGTTTGTTGTCATTCGATAGATTTTTGAAAAATATTGAACACGTGTTTTTCAGTTTTTCGATCCGATGTAAATTTCGCGAAATATTCGACCGTCCCGCTTCTTTTGGCACACCCTATATAATATCTACATGCATTTAGATAAACATTTCATTTATTTCTTAATTCTTTAAAGGAACAGCAAATTTGTTATAACTTTTTGCTGATTTCAGCGAAAATTTGTAAAACTTTTCATAAAGAAAACAAAAGCAGATTCTTTTGACTGGTTTTTATTTTTGCCTTGCCAAGAGGGAGAACGCAAACGCTGCAAATTTGGAGTAAAATTGCTTACAAGGAAAGTGAATTTTTATTTTGAGTGCAAGTAAAAGATGTGAAATATGAATTATTTTACTAAATAGAAAACAAGAGCGAAAAAATGAAAAGACGGACTATGTATACCGTTTGAGATACGTACTTTAGTGCCGAGGGCGACGCATTTCGATAAACTATTATCATCACGGGCAAAAACTGCACACAGGAAGTTATTTCGAAACTATACTGTGTTTAGTATCCCGTATCGCAGTAGATAGTCCGTCCTTCCAATTTCTCGTTCATTTACAAGGCAATATTAATTTAAGTAGAAATTCTCCTTTATACATTATAAGAGAAAAGTAGATAAAATAAAATAAATTAAAATAAAAACAAAACATAGAGTTCACCAATATAGTCCCATATTGTATGAGGTCGTTCAGTTATTGGAAGAGATGTTGTTTTTTTTTTGGTATTTTTTTTTTTTTTTTTTTTTGCAGAAGTAAATATCTTGTAGAAGGAGATTTAAGATGCTGAAGAAGTTGAAGAAATGAAGAACTTTGAAAAAATATCTTGAAGAAAGAAAATTAATGTTCTTGAAGAAATGAAGATCAGAAAGAAATTGAGGAGTTAAAGAAATTGGTCTTGGAGAGGTTGAAGATTGTTGAAGAAATGTTAGAATTTTGAAATTTTTTTGAAGAAGATAAGTCCAAATATAATGAATAAAAGTTCATAAACGTTTTTTAGTCTATCCTAGTTGGAATATCTTCTTTTAAATTAACTTAGATAAAGAATTAGATTTAAAAATTGAACAGTGAGGTGAAGGGCAAAAGTTAATTTGGATTGTTAAGATTGTTGGGGAAAGAAACAAGGATGTTAAATTGTTGATTTAAATGAATTAGTTGATTTTTTTAATTAAAATGTTCCAATTTTTATTTGTTTATTTCATATGACACAAGTATAATGAAATAAATCGTTGAGCTAAATTTTTAGTGGCTTTTTTGTAATTCTTTTTTATAATTTGTTCAGCTGAAGATAAGTCTGGAGAGACTAGAAAACGTTTTTGAACTATTTTTTATTGCATTTGGACTTCACTTCTTCAAAAAACTTCAAAATTCTACATTTCAACATTCTTCAACATCTCCAATTCCCTTCCCTTCTACAAGATCAACTTCTTCAACTCGTCAATTTCTTCAAGAACGTTAATTTCTTTCTTTAAGCTATTTCTTCAAAGCTCTACAATTCTTTAATTTCTTCAGCATCTTTAATCTCCTTCTACAAGATATATCCTTCTGCAAAAAAATCACCTCTTCTAACGACTGAACTATAATTGATGAACTATATATTTTATTTATTTTTTTATTTTATTTTATTTTACTCTATTTATTTTTCTCATTTCTACTTAAGCAAAAATAGTTCTTACAATAGATCGTTTAGAAATAAAAGGCTTTGTTTCTCTAAAATGTTTAAATCCCTTCTCTAAACTGTTTACTACTTCTAAATATAAACTGCAATTATGAATTCAAACAATTAGAAATGAATTTTCAGGAGTATAGAATGAGCAGACCGAATTTGTCTATTACAAAAGAAATTTTCTACAAGTGAACTTCATCTTTCACAGACAATGAACTACAGACATTTCACATGGATGGATATAATGCTAAATTTAGAGCTCAGAAAACTGCCAAAAAAAAATACATAAACACCTGTTTGCACGGGCGGTTGACATCTAGAGCATTAGTAATATTATTCTACCATCCTTTTTTTAACTTGGAAAGTCATCTAAACGAAACTTTGTACCAGTTTATTTTTCTTAATTTTTTTAAAAGAAATAAAGAATAAATATTCATGATACGAATAACGCGTATAAAACAACGCGTATAAAAATTTATTTTATTGCATAAAAATACATAGTGTAGAGATAAGGGGATTTTCGCATATTTTTATCAATTATGAATTCGTAAACTGGTAAGTTGTTTTCAAGGTTAGGGGTTTAGACATTGATATATAAGATAATTTTAGATAAATTTCAATTTTTTTCTTTAACGTATTTCGAGCTTTAATAAATGTGAATTTTTAAAGGTTTAAATATGTTATCTCCTATCCTCCGATTTTTTCCAAATTTAATTTAACCTTTTGCATATTCAGGATATTGACTTTCCAAGTATTTTTTTATATCTTGTTTGAAGTGTTATAGGGTTACCGTTTATCAACAACACAAGTGGACGTCAGCGCCATCATTAGAGAGTTCGACAAAATTTTCTCAATTAAATAAAACTTCTTCGTTGATTTTTTTTGATTAGATAATAAATTTACTATGCAGGAAAATAAAATGAATAAATAAACATTTAAACAATTATTTAAGGTATTATAGTTATTTTTAGTATTAAACAATATCATAATCTCAGAGTTCTAATTCCTCATCCTTGGCCTACTAGATTAAAACCGGTTTTTTCGTTCACTGTCATTAAGTAGCAGAACATGTTAAGGCTCTTATTAACATGTGATCTTGCCGGCAAAATAGTCTCATTGATATAGTACAAGAATCGTAAAGAAAATCTTCATCATATTACCCAATCAAATATGGGGTGTAAATAGGAACGTACAGTAACGTAGCCTACGTTGATAGAAGAAACACGTAGGCTAAGATAAGAAACACCAGAGGGATTAATCAAATTTTACAAATCCTCGATCTACGATTAATGCATATTTATCTCCATTCTGCAGGTCTGAGGTTAACAATGTCGTCGTGAATCAATCTCATTGGTCTCAATATTGATGCCTCATGAAATATTCTTTAGGAGCTGGAATGGTGATGGTTGGAAGGGAAGACCATTCTCAATTTTTCCAAGAATAGATAAGTGGTGTGAAGCCATTCGTTGAAATATTGCAAAATGATCATTTATTTATGGATATTTTTATCTTAATTACTTGTAGGCAGGACGGTCGATTCTATGTGGGCACGGCTTAACTCAATCATTGTACCTATCTGAGAGCATTCTATACCTATGTTCCTATCAGAAAAGGGGGGGGGGGAAGTCTTTACTCACAATAAAGATTTACAGCATTTTGTACGTACTCAAAGGTCGAGCTTTCAGTCTCAATGGTGATACATATAAAATGTGTATCCGCCATTTTATAAATAAATCTTTCTAGTGAATTCTACAGTTTACCTTTAAGTCTTTCACTTGGGTAACGTCCATCTATTTTTGGCATTACTGTATTCAAACATAAAATTATCGCGTGCAAATTATAAACTCACAAAGAATTTTGCATTTATGAATAAAAAAGCAAAAAGTTTATACTAATCTTAACACGCGCTGATTAGTACTCGCATGTGAGCACTGTTACGATTTTGAATACGTAACTCGGAAACTACTCTTTGGAATACGATTAAATTTTAACGGTATACACAGTTTTATGTGTCCTATTATTCCTCCGAATTTCATTATCCTAGGCGTTGCAGAACCTGAGTTATTAACTTGTTCATCTTGGTGGCGGCATTTTTATTTCTGTTCATATCTCAGTTAGCGTTCAAATTCGGACCCATGTTCATATGAAGTTTTTTGCTTAGAAGCACCCATACTACCATCCCTCCAAATTTGGTCATCGAATTATACAACACCCTGTATATTCTCTTTGGAAAAAAAGAAAAGAATTCTTTAAAATACTCGCACCGGAATTTTGTGTCTAATTGAGTTTGCTCAGGGTACATTGGATCTTTTTTTTCAATTGATCCAGGAGCCCGCCTCCCATTGGGCTTTCAACCGTGACAGCTTGGCTGTTAGAGGCGTCGGCAATTGGTAGAGGCGTCGGCCATGAAAGTCGAGGTTCCTGGTTCGAATTCCGGTCGCAGAATTTTTCCTTCCATTTTTCAATTGAAAAATTATTACCTGTGTTTGGAGACAATCTCCAGTTTATAATTATTATTATTATTATTATTATTATTATTATTATTATTATTATTATTATTATTATATGTACATTGGATCCTTAACATTTTAGAATATCAAAGAAAGGCTCCAATGAGTATTGAATTATTTCTGCCTATATTAAAAACACTTCATAGATGAGTTGAGGAACTCTGTTTATAGCCTCATCAATATCCCTCATCAGCATCTAACCGTTTCAATACAGTTGCAATCAGTCACAGAGCGTGGAATCATGTCCTGAATGTTGTCGTTTAAATTGACAGTATCAGTTTTAACAGCAAGGATCTCACATCAGATGAGATCTTTATAATTTTCTAATACGTTTAGATAAACACTATCTATAACTTCTCTAAAGAAGTTACTACATTACAAAAACCATATAAAAAATAAATTTTCTCCAGTCTGCTCATTAGGGAAAGTACCATCACCTTTTCAGCAAAAGCTTGAGCAGCTGCACGCTCTAGAAGTTGTCTTCTCTTATTTGTTTTAGAATAATTTCTTACATCTCTCCAAAGATTTTAATTAAAAAAGAGAAATAACAATGATTTTTATTTATTTATTTATTTATTTATTTATTTATTTATTTATTTATTACGTTTTATAACTATTTCCCTTTAAACATGAAACATTAAGTCAAGCATCTTACAAGGGGACATTACGACCTCGTAATTTTAGTTTAATACGAGACTTCGTATAGTTGTAGTGTACCTTTAGGATGTTAATATACTTAAATATTAAGGCGCACTGATCAGCCAATTTTGAAAAAAGACGGTTTAAAGTTTCGAGCACCATATATAAGGGAAAGTTTTCCTCTTTGATTGTAAGTGATCCGATAGCTCAGACGGCAGCGAGATTGCTACTCACAAATCAAACTATTAGTGTGAGGTGGCGGGTTTGAATCCCAGTTGTAACAAACTTTTTTTCTTTACCCAAATAATTATTCAATATTTTTACAAATTTATTTGTGATAACCAACTTTTTATTCTAGCTTCAACAAAACGGTCATAAGTCCAGGAATCAATAATTGAATATTTATCAAACGTATTTCCGCCTTTTTTTACTTCTTTTTCCCACTGGGACAAATATTCCATCTTTTTCAAACGTCGACATCCTTTCTTTTTCAAAGTTTGCAAGGTCCACATAGTTTGCTTTGGCAATATTAATAACTTTTATTTTATAGTTCAAAGGAACGTACTCTATTTCTCTGCTCTTTTTCTCTCCTGGTTCATGATCGTCCGATGAAAGATCTTCAATTTCTTGACAAGATACTGGTTCACAATCTTCATTCACATGAATCGATGCCTCTTCATTTACAAATATTTTTTCATCCAGCATTTCTAATGTAGGTTCATAGAGTTGCTGTCCCATCATCATAGCTTCGTGAGAAATTATAGTTGACGATTCTGATGCAATCATATTATTTTCATGGGGCAATATTTCAAAATATACTACTGCATCCTTCAATCGCAATTTCGAAACTTCGCTGTTCATATATTCGTCAATTTTCTCTTCAATCCCCGAAGAGCCAGCAAATTCTCCGCTCTCCATTTTCACAGAAAAACGTTTTTATTAACTGTTTTATGATTTAAAAACCATTATTGTTTCACAATTAAAAACGGTTTTTTTTGTAACGGCTTGGCAAACCTCCGCTCATACTTGACGAGAGCCAGTGGCGCGAGAAAGATCTAGAACATTCCAAACCTCTTCTCACGTGCCTCTCTGCGCTCTGCCTACCTTGTGCACTATATGATAAATATATCAGGTAGCCTCGAAATAATTTTTTTTTAATAAAATAAAAAATAAAATAAAATAGTCATTGCTTTTAAAATGTTGATTCTATACAAAATATTTTGCAGAAAATACTTTATTACTCCGTAGACACTTGTAACAATAAAAATAAGTAGAATAATTTTGAGAAAAGGAAAATTTTGTGAAAAAAGTTGGTTGTCACAAATAAATTTGTAAATATATTGAATAATTATTTGGGTAAAGAAAAAAAAATTATTACAACTGGGATTCGAAGTCTGAGCTATCGGATCAGTTACAATCAAAGAGGAAAAGTTTCTCTTATATATAGTGCTCGAAACATTAAGCCGTGTTTGTTTCAAAATTGGCTGATCAGTGCGCCTTAATATTTAAGTATATTAACATCCTAAAGGTACACTACAACTATACGAAGTCTCGTATTAAACTAAAATTCCGAGGTCGTAATGTCCCCTTGTTAGCTGACGAAAAAGACAGGCCCTAGCACTGAAAAGTCACCTGATCTTCTTAGTCGCAGTAACAATATAACCTTCATTGTTTCCATCTTAATTTTAGGAATCAGTATTTTTTCGTTTGTTGAAAACAATAAAGGTTACATTGTTGCTTGAACTAAGGGCGTGTCTAAAAAGTCCAACCGGTTTGCTTCCGTTTGTTCGTTCATAGACAGCGCGGTCAGATCATTTTACTTCAGAATGGCGTCGCAGCAAGGTTCCTCATCATATTTCGCCATCTCCTTTCTCCAAAATATATTTATCACGTATCGGGCACTGGAACACTTGAATTTTCTACTTTCGTCCGCCATTTTGATTCTACTCACCGAGGCAGCCACCGCGACCGGCCTTGGATTCCGGTCGCGATTACTACGACCGGCGTTGGACTTCGGTCGCGTTATGAAAACGCTCATCACAACCGGCCGTTACTTTATGAATCGAGGATCGTCCGAATCGGGAGAAAATTTAAAATGAATAAACCCAGCTACGTATGCCTGCATCGTTCCCGCGTCGATCGGACATAGTCAAAATTTCGAGTCAGTCACTGGTGGCTCCAAAATGAGCTTTGCCACGGACTTTGACCGGTCGCGACCAGTCGGACTTTTTAGACGCACCCTTAGATGATCAGGTGACTTTTCAGTGCCGCTGCCTGTCTTTTTCGTTGGCTATGTCTTGTATTAATTTCATCAACCATTGTTAACGCAACATGCCAACACCTCCTATAGAGAAGGCCTGCGGACAAAAGGTGTATACATTGTTACATCATCATCAAGCGGCTATTATTAATCGTATTTCTATCAATAATAAGTCCTAAATTTGGCCGCTTGATGACGATGTAATAATGTATACACCTTTTGTCCGCAGGCCTTCTCTCCACATATCAACACCACCTAAAAACATGCAAAATCAGACGATTGTTGACGCAAACACGACGGGCTGATTGTTCACATGCAAGCTAAGAAACATAGACCAAGCAAATAAACATAAACCATAAGCTTATTAATTTCTATGTTTTTGAGAGACTTATCTCCAGTTTTGGATTTTTTCCATCATTGTGGTAGTAAAAAATGCTGTATGTTAAATTTCAATTTCAATAAATTTATAGTTTACTTCCAAGTTGCCTTTTAAAACCGGACAAACATACAAACATTGTGCTTTATATATACAGTAGATGCTCTACATGTCTACCATTGTTTTGAAAACGCATCGAAATGTATTTTCAAAACAATGGTAGTCATTTAGTGCATATTATATAATAAAAATGGTTTTCATAAAAAATGTTTTTCCTGTGTATGGAAACTTTCGAGACACCCTGTCGAATTAAAAAAGACCCATTTTTATAGACTCTTTTTTTTAACACAATATTTATAACTTTCTTTCTTCCTTTATTAGAAGCTTTAGCAAAAAGCTACATGTACTTATAAGAATGCACGTTTGGTCTTTACGTTTATCCGGCCAGCCGGCCGTCCGCCTTTTTCACGATAACTTGAAAACGGATTAACTTTTTCAAATTCTGTTTTCAGAAATATGACCATCAAGGTCTTAGCTCGACTGTATCTTCTTTTCTGGATTTTTCGTGGACCCTTCAAGTCGAATTCACGAGCTAAAACAGTGACCGTAAAGAATAGTAAGATAATGGCATATAACAATCGATTCGTCAAGATTGAATACACTGTTAATTTCTGTTGATCTTTTAAGTATTGTTGATATGGGTACGGGTACGTGATAATCGCTTTGTCGAGGCTCAATAACTCAATTACTCAATTACTGTACTGCGTTGAGCAATAAAATAGTTGTAGAGAGGGTTGAGTACGTTAGAACTAAACGACTTCCAAACGTCAATAGTCTATGAAAAACCCCGCCGCCATGTTCGGTGATGTTCTATCTGGTGCCCACGGTGTCGAACTATGGCTCTGCATCGCAGTTTCCTTTCAATAAGACTTCGCCGCAGAGAATGTAGGTCGATCTGTAGGGGTCGTCTACTTCCAAGGGCGCGTTTCAGCAGTCCAAAGCCGCAATAATCCATGGGGGATGCGTCTGGAGATTTCACGGGTCTTCAAACGAAATTGAATGTATGCCCGTCTCCTGTTCCAGTGTTCGCAAATGGGCGACCGTTGACTTGGACGTATGACTCGCAACTTTATCCTGATGCACCCATACAAGGTTTCAGTCCTGTCCATATGGCGAAACAGTGGGTCCAAAACGTTTCTCTGGTAGTAGAGAGAGTTCACTTTCACATTTTTACCGACCTTCTGTATAAGCAATTTGCCGTTGTAGCAGTATTCAGCTATCTTCATGAATTCTTTCGGAAAACTTTCTCTGCATTCCCTGTGCCATCTTTGGTATTTTTTTTCATCCTAAGACCTGTAGTAAATTGCTCTGGGTTTGTTGCAGTCTGACAGGTAAACATATGCCTCGTCCAAGGTCACAACGAACTGCGATTTATCGCCCGACAGATACCGCTCATACATTTTTCGACAGTTGGTACGTCGTTCTGCAACGTGCCTCTGAAGGAGCTTATGAACCCGAGACTTGTGACGCTTAACCAGTCGGAGATTTTTGTGGATTATGTTGCGTACCGTTGACTGTGATATCCCTACCTTGATTGCGACAACCCCTACCTTGTTTGGGATTTTCTGCAGAGATGAGACGTTTGACTTTGGCTACAACCTCCGGTGTTTTGTTTGGAGTGGGTCGTCGTCATGAGGGTCCAGGTTCGTACAACGTTGCTGGTTATTGCCATTTTTCTGTTTTTATTAGGAGCTTTAGCAAGAATGCGTCCTTGGTCTGTACGTTTATCTAGCCGTCCGTCTGTCCGTCCGACCGTCCACCGTTTGCACGATAATTTGAAAACGGATTAACTTTTTCAAATTCTGTTTTCAGAAATATGACCATCAAAGTTATATCTCGGCCGTATCAACTTTTCAGAATTTTTCGTGGACCCCTTCAAGTCAAATTCATGTGCCAAAACAGTGGCTGTAAAGAATAGTAGGATAATGGCATGTCATATAACAATCGATTTGTCAAGAAGGAATACATTAAACAACAGAAGACAGAGAAACCACTAATCCACATAACGTATTCATCAAAATAAATTCGTTATGTGGATTAGTGGTTTCTCTGTCTTCTGTTGTTTGATGTCCATCCACAGTTTCTGGCTCCTCATTTTTCGGTTTAAGGAATACATTGTTACTTTCTGTTTACCTTTTAAGCATTACTGACATTGGCGCGCGCACGTGAAATCGCTTTGTCGACGCACGATTGCTCAAGTGCTCATAATCTATATTATTAATACAGTGGCTAGAAGAAATAGTGTGTCCATTGAATACTCAATGCAGGCATGAGATTGTAATGATGACTGATGACACCGCCAGATGGCATGACAATCTAATGCGCCGACAATTACTCTATAATGCATGGGATTCAATGAAAGTTTAACAGCACGAACGCTTTAAAAATACTTGTTTAATAAAATAAAATAAGATTGTAAACTTAAAATAATATCCAGATAAACTAATTAAAAGAATTTCAAAGCAGTATTCGTTTTATTTATTATTTAATCGAATAGCCATTTTTCTCATTTCTTGGATGGTTTTCATTTGTTTTACGGTTTCATTATGTGTCTCTAAATTAAAAGTTAAGATATAATAATATAACTCTGCAGTAACAAATAGCATTATCAAGTTCTACGTTCTTACGCGCTTGCACTTTCTAGTAAAAACACTAAACGAAGAAAGAAGTGCAAAACGTGAGAAAAGTAAACTTTTAAAGCTCAGACTTACACAATAACATGTAATAAATTATATATTATGAAATTTGTAAAATATAAAAAGAACATTTCAATTTAAAAACCATTATACTTTTCCATATAATTATCTTCTGCGCATAACTTTTTATAACAACAGCTATTCGATTAAATAATAAATAAAACGAATACGGCTTTGAAATTCATTTAATTAGTTTATCTGGATATTATTTCAAGTTTACAATCTTATTTTATTTTATTAATCAAGTATTTTTAAAGCGTTCGTGCAGTTAAAGTTTCATTGAATCCCATGCATTATAGAGTAATTGTCGGCGCATTAGATTGTCGTGCCATCTGGCGGTGTCATCAGTCATGATGACACGAAATCAGCGGGAATGGACACACTATTACTTCTAGCCACTGTAGTTTTATAATGTCCGTCGGTCTCCTTCATAATTTCTACATTTTTTGAGGTAGAAGGTTGAAATTCGGAATGTAGCTTACTATGGACATATCCACCATCACTATTTAGTTTGGTTTTGATTGGTGCACTAGGGTCGGAATTATGGGGATGGGATTCAGAGAGAACAAAAGATATATGTGCTGTTTAAGTACGTAACGGAGTAAAATTCAGCATCCGATTCCTCTAGGCAAGATCTACATTACTACGAAGTTTAGGCCCAATTGTTCGAGTGGGATCGGAGTGGCGGGGGTGGTAGTCATTTGATCTTTAGAACTATGGGAACAAATGGCATGTGATATGTCATTCCATCGGAAATGATGAGAAAGGAAAGAAGATACGAGTTTTTTTATACTTTCTATATACTATGTTCGAGAAAATCAATTTTTTGATTAAAAAACCTGGGAGGAAGTAACAAGTGCAAAAATAGATGACCGCAAGTTCTGCTACTTGCCTTACCCT